>OY755179.1:11660722-11749584 GCA_963576735.1 Bedellia somnulentella
CTGTTCAGTAAAATTTATTCGATTATTTCCACTAACCCCCTCCCCAGAGTGACATATTTTTCCATTTGTTCCGTTCAATTTGTTCCATCCCAATCCAATTTATGAACTAGTAAAAATAGCCGTGTAGTGTCGGCTTAGAATAGCACTACCCCATTTCTTCCGGTGGGTGTACGTAAGAGGCGACTAACGGTATTGGGGCTTTTAAAGGATGTTTGGGCGATGCGGTTGGAGACCCATCACCAACAACCTTTATATTACCATCTTTTCCCCAATAAAATTTTCAAAAGAGGCTGAGGAATTTTTCATTCCTTAGCTCTGGCTACCCCTTCTAGGGATCTATAGCCGTGAGTATATGTATGTATGTATGTAAAAATATATTTTTATATCCTGATGCCGCCAGTTAAGGTATCATTTACAACAGCAATCTTATAATAATTAGCTTCCAAAATCTTCAAAATCCAAAATCAATAATAAGCTTCTAAAGTCGCTTTAGTAAAAAAAAGGGAAGTATACTAGAACCTTTTTGTTCCCTCAGTGTCAGGTAAGACTATTAGGACGAAAAAGTGACATTTGTCTCCTCTGTCACTAATTCGAAGGGAACAGGTGGGTATATCTGTCACCGAGGGGAAAAATGGGAAACCAACCATTTGTCGAAACTTCAACAAGTTAACATTGTTTAGAACATTACCAGCCTTTGTCAGAGCCATGCAAAAGAGCGTCATCGCACAATGTCATGATTCAATTATAAAACTTAATTATTTTGACAAACATATACTATTTATTTATTTCAATAAATATCTACAATGTCTAATATAGATAAATGAAATTCGTCAGAAATGCTTATATGCTTGTATTTTAACTGCTGCAGCCACTTTCTTTGTAAGTAGCAATTGTGATAGATGTCTCTTACCTTTTGCCTTTCTTTTTCATCTAAACAAGCAGGGTCTAACTTAAGACTAACGATGAGTATAAAAAAACAACCTTGAAATTGGTTATGTTGCTTTTTACTATCAATTTTGGATGTATGTGTACAAGATACGAATTCGAGGAAAATAAAGGAATATTTATTTAATGTTTTAATAATATATTCTACATCGCAGTACTCGTTATGAACAAACATTACTTATGATAGTACCAATATAATGTCTCTACGTTTCAATCGTTACTTTGTTCGAATGCTCTTCAATTGTAATACATATAATGAGCATAGGTCTTAGTCCACAATTGTCAAAAAAACTCAATGTTTTTTTCTATTACAAATTGATTTAAATTAAATAAGTAGTTACACTAGCTACTGATGATACACTGTTTTTCTGCAAAAAAAAAACTCAGCAAAAAGTGCATTAATCTCTAACTGTACAGACATACATGTAAGAACAACTTACCAAACAAACATCATACGAAAACTATCGACAATACCGACATGATATTTATAACACCGCGTCTGTCTATATAACTCAACAGTACCTATCGTCAATGCGTATAGAAAAAACTGGTGAAAAACTTGCAATAAAAACTTAAATCCATGTACTGAAAAATCTATGAATATATTATATAGATTCGAATGTCTATACATAATGAGTTCACATCGCGGCCGTGGCGTCGAAGCCGGCGGCGAGCGCTTGCAATTTTACAATACAATTTTATATACGTTAAAATTAACTTACAACATTACCGTCCACGTTACATACGAACGGGTCACGTACGTCCGTGATCCGTTTGAGAACTGCAAGGACTAGACACAAAGAAGTACGTAGACTTTAAGACGAAGACTTTGGCGAGTCCGTCGGCGCCGGCGCTGGCGATGTATGGTCGGATGGGATGGAAAGCGACATCTAGGATGCTCTCGTCGAATTTCTTGGACGCACGTTTTGGTGTCGAGATTCCAGAGGCGTACGGAGCATTCGTGCGAGCCGGAGAGGAGGAAGAGGCCGTTGGGGTCGAGGGCGAGGCCGGTGACCGCGTCTAGATGCGCCACCATGACAAAGAAGTACGTAGACAGGTTTTAGACGAAGACTTTGGCGAGTCCGTCGGCGCCGGCGCTGGCGATGTATGGTCGGATGGGATGGAAAGCGACGTCTAGGATGCTCTCGTCGAACTTCTTGCGGTGCGCGGTGATTTCTTGGACGCACGTTTTGGTGTCGAGATTCCAGAGCCGTACGGAGCAGTCGTGCGAGCCGGAGAGGAGGAAGAGACCGTTGGGGTCGAGGGCGAGGCCGGTGACCGCGTCTAGATGCGCCACCATGGCGTGCGTGCAGCGGCCGGAAACCGCGTCCCAGAACCGGATGTGGCGGTCCTCGTGCGCCGTCACCAGCAGCGGAAGCGTGGGGTGCGCGCGCACGCGGTTCGCGCCGCTCTCGCACTTGATGCGGACCACCGCCTGTGGCGAACGAATGAAATATTAAAATGATTGCTACAAGATAATATCAAAGAGTTCAAGAAAATTTACATATCAGTTAGTAAATACCAAGTTATTTTAAAACTAAGATTGGGTTCTTACTTTTTTCTACTTCTCTTTCACACTTCCAAACTATCGCATATCTTATCGCATTCCGACCGCCGAGCTACCATATAGTTAAGAGCGTGCCCCATATCGAATATGACGGCTTGCTTTGTGCAGTTTTAATTCGCGGAAAACATTAAACTTCTCATCGGGTCACTAGACATCGCGCATTGTGGCGGGTAGAGGTTACTGCTAGCTTTCATACTCAATAGCGTACACTACATACCTGCGCGGTATCCAGGTCGTAGATGACGAGCGCGCCGTTGCGGTACGAGACGGCGGCGGTGGGCGTGGCTGCGTCGCGCAGCGTGGCGAGTAAAGTTACTGCTAGCTTTCATACTCAATGGCGTACACTACATACCTGCGCAGTGTCCAGGTCGTAGATGACGAGCGCGCCGTTGCGGTAGGAGACGGCGGCGCGCGCAGCCTGGTCGGCGAAGTCGGCGGCGGTGGGCGTGGCCGCGTCGCGCAGCGTGGCGAGCAGGGGGCGCGGCGCGCGGGGAGACCACAGCCGCGCGCTGCCGTCCGCAGACGTGGATAGTAAGCGACCGCCCGCAGCTGTGAGGGACCATACAGCGTCGGTGTGGTCGCGAAGCACTGGGCCCTGTGCGTATGGTTGAAGGCGGGTTAAGAAATAGTAAGGAAATATGCCGATTTTATAATAAAAGTTAACGGCAATGCCAAATCGCCCAAAAGTCACTTAAAAGCTTCAATACCCTAAATGATTGCAATACACCTACGGGAAGAAATCGGTCGGTGCTATACTAAGCCGACATAACTTACAAGCCAGAAGCTATCACTAGATCATGGACGTCGTCGTCAAACTCGTGAAACGTGGTTGGTGGTTTGTGGTATTCCAGTTAAATTTGGATTAGAGCTGAATTCATAAATATATGAGCATTATCAAGGCTTCTCACAATGAGCCTCATAAGAAAGGAAAAAAAGAAGCTTGGGAATTCTACTTCGAAATCCGCAACGAGAAGAACCGCGTAAATTACATGTAAAGATCCTTGGGGATGCCTAAGTCCAGCAATGGCCGTCTAATGACTGATATGATAACCAAGATTTTAAATAAACAACTTTAGGCTTATAAATACACATTTTCCAACTCAAAAATTCAAACACCAAAAATCTCACCTGAACAGCCGGGTCATATGGATCATAAGGGTCAGCCGTAGGTGGAGGTAGATTCCAGACACGTATCGTCCCATCTAAACCTCCACTAAAGCATTCTTCAGAACGAGGAGCTCCCATAGCAAGACACAATACAGGGCCCGTTGTGCTCGGAAAGTATAAAGAGGTTCCACATCTAATCCAGCTGATTTCTTGGCTGGAATGGTGCGTTGCAAGTTCCACAGTTTAAGGGTGTGGTCTTCTGATGCTGTAACTAGTGCTGCTTCGGTGGGATGGAATGCCACAGCTCGGACCTGAGTAAACAATTTTCAATTCATATAATTCATTTTTTTTTGGGTCACAGCTCACTTTCATATTATTTGTTTTTTGGCAAGACACAACCTAAATTAGTTTGCACAAAAATAATAATTATACTTCTGATTATTTGTTATAGTTATACTAAATTGAAGGTTTTTTGGTATTATGAACACTTACCCCATCAAAATGTGAACGCAGTGTGTACTTTGGGTTCCATGTTTTGCGGAATGACTCCTTAGTGTTGCCAGCGACATCATATGCCTCGGACTCATTGCTGACAGTCAGTTGGGCCAGCTCGCCCAAAGCTAATGGCTCTTCGTCCATCTCTTCACCGGTGGCTGGTTTTACTGGGAAGGAAATAAGTATTGAAATTTTGATAAGGTAATTTGTCTAAGATTGTAATATTCAGATATTTTGATAATCAGACATGACATGGACATTCAGACTACAATTAAAAAACTATTGATTTTCGGATATTTAATCGCGTCTTATTACATGGTTTTGAAAGCCCGACGTTTCGAGAACTTTTCAGTTATCATGGTTCTTCAGATTGTTGGTCAAATAGCATGATGTGATGACAAAACATGGTGGTCCTCATTTAGCTTACAAAGGGGTTAAAAAATAAAAAGGTTGGTTGTCAGTTACGAATGACGATATCCTGATTTAAAATGTGCGTTTTAGAATTCTTTGACGTTTCTTTTTACAATCATCGAGCCATGGTAGCATTAAAATTTTGATTATTTGCCATTTATTAAAAAAAAGGTTGTAACTTGCGATTAAAACATTAAAAAAAAAAACAGTTTACTCTGGTTAACTGTCTTGTCTTACGTGTGTCATTCATACATATGTATGAATACCACAGCGTAAGTCTTTGTTATCGTTCTGGCGTTAAAATCTGAGATGTTATCTCTTAAAAATTCTTGTCAACATAGTTTTAATTTGCATGTAAGTAGCAAACTTACCAACAGCATACTCGTCACCTTGCCCACCCGTATTAGCTTCATTTTCGGTCAGCATATTTAGCTCATTCAAAACTTCCTCTGCTTCGTGATCAACCTCCTCAGCTGAGAGAAATAAATTGGAATAACAATTAGATACCACTCGGCTTTTCTTAATTTAAATCAAATAATTGAGATGCTTAAGAATTATTGTAAAGTATTGAACCTGTAAAATGGTACATTACTAAAAACCATATGATAATTTTAAGATGTTTTTACGTTATGTAAACAATAACACAATTTCTTAAAAGTTCACATGATCAATTTACAGAAAAAAATGCATTCTGCTTTCATGAGGGTTTTGGTATTTTCTTTTTGCGAAATGATCCCAAAATAAATCAGCTTTAAATTTAGGACTGTTAAACCACAGCCAAAAATTGAGAGCTACTCTTTCAAACTAGTTCCTTCTAAAAAACATGAAAACATATCTTTTATTAGTGTAATACATGTATGTAGTACCATATCAACAGGACATTGTTAACTATACTACACACTCGAATCCATAAAAACAGTATAAATTGAAAACTTACTCTGTTTCGACGTAGGGTGATGCGATTGTTTAGCGTCTAAATCGTCTATATCGTCCATGTCCATTTCTTGGTTAGCTAGAAATTCGAAATTGGCGAAAACTGCGGCTGCCTCTTGTACCGACAGACCTTCCTCGTTGTAGCCGGGACCAGCGCTGCCTCCAGAAGGTGCTCTGCTTGGCTCTTTTTTACCGGCTGAAATAGTAATCAAATCATTTAATCAGTTATAAATACATTTAACTAACATGAGTCAAAATATAGAAATTATATACTGTATAAAACATAAAGGCATCATTGGATTGGATGGGCAACAGAATCAGAACGTGTGAGAGCTCTTTTGCACGTTTTGTAGTCATTGTGTAGTCATTGCCGTGTAGTGTCGGCTTAGAATAACACTACCCCATTTCTACCCGTGGGTGATCGTAAGAGGCGACTAAGGGTATAGGGGCTTTTTAAGTGATTTTTGGGCGATGTGGTTGGAGACCCGTCACCAAAATCATTTATTATTACCATCTTTTCCCCAATTAACTTCCAATAGTGGCTGAGGAATTTCTCATTCCAAGGCTCTGGCTACCCCGTCAAGGGATTTACAGCCGTGAGTATATGTATGTATGTATGTATGAGTAAGGGCGAAAACTGAAATTATCGCTACTACACGCTTAAGCCTCCGCTGAGGGATTGATTTTAAGATTTTCAAAAACTGAAGTAATATTTTGAAAGTTTGCTTGTTAGTTATTGAAATAACTTAAAGATATGTGGGAACAGCAACGATATACTGGCCAGTACATCCTGCTGTGTACCAACTTATAATTTGTATCTATGCTTAACTCGAAAAACATTTACACTCCGCGATGTAGGAATATGAGTGAGACGCTGCTATGTGCGTTTGAGTCCGCAGTAGTGTGCGCTCTAACATGACTCCCACAGATACTTAAAATATACTTTAAACATTGTGACCTATATACGGAATAAACGGGATGTGTTTGTAACGTGTGAATAGTTAAAAGTGATTCAATACGTACCATATTCATATTTATATAGGTAGTCCATTAATTTCTTGTCATAATTATACACCCTCATGTTGGACCCTTCTTGTTGCTCCTCATTGTTGAGCCCCAGAAGTGTCCGCACTCTGTTTGAGCGCACGTCTAATATAGTATCTGAGTAACCTATTTCCTGTAAATTATCAAAACACAATTAGCTATTTATTCTAGTTATACGGTTTCTAAATGACAGACGCATTTTAATTATTGCAGTAGCTACTTAAAAGCGAGGCCTTGGATTAGCAAGTAAATCCTTCTTTATTTCTCAAAGCTTGAAGAATTAGACAAAATTATTTTCCGGTAGCTATTATTTAGATTAGTAGCACTTCAATATTTATTTAAAAAAGCCAGTTTTACTTATTAATATTATACAATATCATAGAGTAGATATAACACATTTACAGATTTGTGATTCGTTTCCAACTTATTCATGGTAGAGGTAAAATTCTGAAAAATTATCAATTTACTTGGTCGCAAGATAAAGACAGAAGAAGACAGTTGCCCACTAAAAGGTGAATAAACAAAGACATCTTCCCAAGTGAGATGAACAATTACTATAGAATTCCTGATTCAATCCAATATCCTATAGAATTTAAAACATATATTAAATATTGTTATCACAGGAATTTTAAAATATAATTGTAAATAATTAACTCAACATACTAATACTTCTCAACATCACGTAATATTATGGTCACCTGGTGTTCAGAGTACCCACGTTTTGCTTGGACAGTGCCTTCACTTGATAGGGGACTATCACAAATCTAAGAACAACCCAGCCATAGTAAACTAGCTTTTTGCCCGCGACTACGTCCGCGTGGACTACATTTTTTGCATCCGGTTTAAATTTAAAATTGCTCACGAGCGAATCAATTCAATCTCGTGACTGACACATTTGCGCGCGCTTTTACTCCAGCAAAGTCTATGGGCCAATTTTGCCAATTTATAAATCGCTAACAATTTAACTAATCCAGTTATGGGAAATGTATGAGTTTTAGGTAAAACTTCAGATGGAGACCTTCAATTTGATACCCGAACCAATTTTCTAGCTCTTAGCATCGCGACACAGGCTGGTTCACAAAATCCACCCTCTCTCGTTTAATATATAAGGATAACAAATATAATCATTACACAAAATAAGAAGTTATACCTGTAGATATTGCTTTATAAGTTGCCGTCCTTGTTTCCATTGCGTACGTTCAGTCAACTCAGGCTCTGGCGGGGGTTCCTCAGGAGGCGGACACACATCACCTTGCTGAAGCTCTACGCCATACTTCAATTTGTGAAACTTGGCACGTTCTTGTTTAAGTGCATATTCTAACATCTTGATTCTTCTAACCAGATCATTTTTCAAATTCTCTTGGCCTTTTCGTTCTCCTTGCAGGAATGCGATTCGGGCCTATAATCATAATTAGTTATTTTAATTTAATGTTGGTTTTGGAAAGTTAAACAGGAACTTATTAAATAACATAAAAATTACAAAACAACGTGCGGTAAGTTAACAGTAAAATTTTCGGTTATTGTTTATAAATTGCGAAATTTATTTTATTGTATATCTTTTTGGTATTATTTTCATACATACATATACTCAAGGCTATGAATCCCTAGAAGGGGTAGCCAGAGCTAGGGAATTAAAAATTCCTCAGCCACTTTTGGAAGTTGCCTGGGGAAAAGATGGTGAAATAAAGGTTGTTGGTTATGGGTCTCCAACCGCATCACCAAAAAATCCCTTAAAAGCCCCAATACCGTTAGTCGTCTCTTACGTACACCCACCGGAAAAAATGGGATAGTGCTATTCTAAGCCGGCACTACACAGCACAATACATACATATACTCACCTACAGCTTTAATCCCTACAAGGGGTTAGCCAGAGCTTCGGAATAATAAATTCTTCAGCCAATTTTGGAAATTGAGTGGGGAGAAGATTGTAAAGTTTTTTGGTGATAAATCTCCAACCATATTACCCAATAATCACTTAAAAAACTCTCTGACGAACAGCCATGGGGAGAAATGGGGTAATGCTATTCTAAGCCGACACTACACAGTATTTGTTGTTGTTCTTAATTAATATAAGTACTACAGAAATTAAACTATAGAAATGATGATATTAGAAGCTAGATTTTGTATGAATGAAATAATTACAGTAATATATATTTACTAAACCACATGAAACCTTTTTGGTACTTCACATGTTTGGAAACTCTAGTAAACCTTAACCTAGGTAAGGTAGACTTGAACCCCAAAAAGAATTTAAACAAATTTTTGGCGAAAAACAAAATTGATCAGATATTTAAGCTAACTGATAAAGGACAATCACAGTAATGGTTTTTACTTAAAGCCACTCTAGGTTATGTGCATCCAAAAATATGTAGCAAGACTTTATGTTACTGCATAATTTTGCACTATCTATCACAATCCAACTGGCTTTGGGATATATAATAACAATAACGTGCAAAACACAAAGCAAAATGGACAGAAATCAAGTGCATCCATGTGTAGACAGTAATATATAATAATCTGTTGCTCAATTAGCTCAATGTTGAGTTAAATAATTCAATTTATTCACTTAAACACATATTCAAATGATCAAGTAACAGAATAAAGAGATATAAAAACTGAACAGTTGTATATCATGTGAACCCCAATTTCAACAAACATAATCCTTAAGTTTTTATTGGAATTTGTTATTTCATAGTAAGTAACCACATTGCACTATGATAGGGTAGAGTGATAATAAAATGTACCGTCAACTTAGAACTAGGGCATACATATACACATGGCTATAAATCCAAAAAGAGGTAGTGAGAGAACTTAGAACGTAGCACTTTTGGAAGTTGGGTTGGGAAAAGATTGCATGAAAATATTTTGATTTGATCATGGGTCTCTAACTGCATCACTTAAAAAGCCCACAATACCCTAAGTTGCCGTGACAATTGTAACATTGGCTCAGCATATCCCTTTCATCAGTTAACTTCAATCTTACTTAAACTCATATTGTTCAAATTCCCTTTGGGATAGTTACATACTATCAAGTCACAATCCTCACCAACCTTTCTTGCTTCTGTCACATTTGTTGATCTATCTTTTCATCATCACAAAACCATTATAGATGGACTAATATCAGGGTTGACGGGAAATCACAGTATAGGAAAGGTACTTGTATGAAGTTTATGATTGACTACATAAGAATACTATTTCTATTATGGAGATAAGTCACAAGCCACAAGTTTCTACACCTATCCCATCATAGTGGGCCAGTGTATGTGGACCTAGTGGTTAATTCTTTGTCACAACCAAGCTTTGACCAGAATTTGAATATTACTAAAGAAAGTTTTGTACTCCTTACTTATTTTATAGGAAAAAAAGTGTGTCTTGGTAGTCTTAGTGGAGTGGCTATGGTATCAGATGCAACAAAGCAGCCGTATGTTAATAAATCAAATGCAAATCAATTGATACAAACAGTTAGAATAGCACTACCCCATTTCTTCCGGTGGGTGTACGTAAGAGGCGACTAATGGTATTGGGGGCTTTTAAGGGATTTTTGGGCGATGCGGTTGGAGACCCATCACCAACAACCTTTATTTTACCATCTTTTCCCCACACAACTTTCCAAAAGTGGCTGGAGAATTTTTAATTCCCTAGCTCTGGCTACCCCTTCTAGGGATTTATAGCCGTGAGTATATGTATGTATGTATGTATATTTTTTTCATGCATTAGATCAAAAATATCAACCATTCTGAAACATCACCTATTTAAAAAAACAAATGCAAGTTCATGGCAAAGCCTGAATCAAAGAACCCAAAAGGCTCAAAGACATGAACTGAAACCACTGAAAAGTCTGAGTCTTGTAAATCAACTCAGGTCTTGAAATGGAGACAAAGACTAGAATTTTTGACAACCACTACCTTACACACTGATATCATAGTATTATAATGAATACTTCATATTTTATGTAGTGAGTATGTAGCTCATTACAGCTGCAGATTTCTGATGTGTAAATACTTGTGTAATGAAATAAGACATGGTTGGGTTGGCGTCATTCTGCTACAATTATTACAGTGGATTTTAGATCTTTATTGTCAAAGGTTTTCATGCACTACATCCTTTTCAATTGAGTAACAGAATAGCACTGAAGTTAGGCAGGGGTGATTTCAACTACTTTTGTCATATAACAAGTCGGATCTTCTGAAATTTGGTCATATGGTCTAGACTCATTAGTAATTTAGAATCAAATCTGTGATTTACTGATTTTATTTGGAGATCTAGGAATAGGTTTACAAATACCAATACAGAGAATTAACTGTTTGTCAAGGTTGTATAATTTTTAGTTAAGAAAATCACGATATAAATATACATTTCTAACTTTAGTCAACAAAATTCTCTTATTGAATCCTGAATGTCTAGGAGAAATTCATTTTGAAATTTTGAACCTGTATCCTTTTTTGAACTAATATGAAATTATTTTTATACAAAACTATTGAACAAATTAATCTTGATAAACAAGAACATAAATATATTTTGAGGCAGTGTAACCCATCAGCATTGTCTAGAAAAATATTGGTAAAAAAACCAAATTACCCCAAGATCAGTTCTAACAGATATATTTATTTATTAGAAAATCTACAACGAGATGTTAAAATATTAGAATGTTGACAATGTATAATCTAAATTTAAGGTATTGTCATTAACTTTGAAGTACGAAAAATTTATATCTTTTAGCTATAACAGCACAATTTTAGTAAATTTACCACTTAGCCAATCGCAGAGAACGTAAAAATTAAGAAACATTTGAAAATATATGAATGAATTACCTGAAATTCAGCTCTGTCTACTTCCCATTGTGATCTCTCCAACTCAAACCTTGCCCATTCGTGTTGAATAAAGTGCAAAATACCAGGTATGGAATATTGGACACCGTGACTAGGTTCATCATTTTGCTTGTTATTTATGCTAACACCTATTTGGGATCCCACTTGCCCTCCGTTGTGATGAGATACGGAGCTATCATCCATGGCTGTCGGGATTTTCATGACATGGCCACCATTACCAAACTTGTCACAGACTAATCATAAAGAACTAAGGACAAGATATTGAGAAACTAACACATTATCACACTATTTAATCACTATAGTCAAAATATCTATACCACTCAAACCAATTTTAACCGCTGTATTCATCAATAAGTAATGGAAATTATTATAAGACGTTAGCTGAATCGGCTCGCTGGCCATTCGCTCGTTTCATTTTCTGCGTTTTTTTTCTACAGTTTCTTTTTTTAATTCGCATAATGCGAAGTTGCCACATTTATTGCCATTAGAAAAATTCAGCAGAGACAAAGACAACCCATTAAACTTAAGGAAAGTAAATAACTTCCTTAACTGGGTTTTAATTCAATACTTTATGCATAATAATTTGTACCTCACTGTAAACTGTTTGATCATATTATTATTTTTGTAAATTTGTGTTTGATAAGCAATAAAGAGTTATTCTATTCTATTCTATAATATTATACGTTTGGGTTAATATTTTGAAGGATCCGAATCGACGTCCGTTTAAAAACTCTATAATAAAAACTTATTTCGTGATTAAATATTTTATTCCAAATACCCAATTGAATAACCAAGAAGCAATCGAGACAGTTTATTGATTGGATGAGCAAATAAAATTTTATTTGAGTAAAACTTCACAAAATCAGGAAATTTTGCATGTCCGTTCAGCGTGTATATGGTTGTAACATTGAATAAAAAAAAACACTTTCAATTTTAAGCGCCCAGTATACAATGGCCCATGATGGGCCACTGCACGCCATCACCACTGTGTACAGGGGGCAATGGTGTATGATGGCGGACAATTGTCAGTCGTGGCGTGCAATTGGGAAGTTGTCGGTTTTTTGGGCACACTTCAAAGGAATCGTGGCGTAGCGTGGCCAGTGGTGTTTCCACAGTGGACCATTGTTTAGTTCGTCAACTGCCGCTGATAGATACTTATACTTTTTTTGAATATTTAATTGCAAAATGTATTTATAATCACTATATGACGTAAAAATAACATAAGGAGTGCAATAAATAAAATAAATTACATAAATAATAATAAATAAATAGCTGCAGCTATAATTACTTCGACGTCCATCGCAAGTGTATTGCCAAGAAGCAATGAGCAATGGGCCATTGTGTGAACACCAAGTGATCGTGGCCTACAATTGTGAATTGCAAAGCGTGGCCCATCACAGGCCATTGTGTACTGGGTGCTTTTCACTAAAAATCGTTTCGTTATATTGTTTAGTATGGTATAAAGAATAAGAATAGAAACAGATAGGTTAAAGTATGCTATTGATTTTGTTCCCAAACGGCCCAGAAATGTCAAGATATCCTCCATGGTTTACCAAATCACTAATAAGTCTCCTAGTAAGTTTAGAAACCCTAGAGACAAATTTGAATATGATATAGTGCGTAGCCGATGCCATAAATTCTTAGATAAATGCTACTTCAATTACAAGTGCAGACTGGAAAATGAAATTCATTCTGATCCCAAAGCTTTTTGGCGTTATTTGAAGGACAAGCGTAAAGGAGATTTGACTATACCTGCAGTGATGCATCTCAATAATGCAATTGGTAACACCACCTCAGACATAACTAATCATTTTGCTATTTATTTTTCTAACAACTACAACAAACATAATTCATCTCCTGCCACAACTAATACTCACAACCACACTACCACTAAAACTTTTAACCACGGAATAACTGAAAAAGTAATAATTAAATATATAAATAAACTAAATTCATCTCAATCAGCAGGCTCGGACGGCATTCATTCCATACTAGTTAAACAATGCTCCATAGCCGTGGCTCTTCCTCTGAGTATTATATTTAACAAGTAATTACAGGATGGCAACTTTCCGACTGAGTGGAAAAGAGCTCGAATAACCCCGATTCATAAAAAGACGATATTACGTTAGTTACAAACTACAGACCTATTACTATCCTCTCTTGTTTCGCTAAACTTTTTGAAGTATCGCCTGTCCCAACCTCAATAAAAATCTGGATCATACAATAACGCCCGAATTCTGAATTGAGTATTCAAGCTGAGAACGACTTAAGTATCGTTTTGTCTCATCCAGTTGTTAAGATTTCAATGCGACAGAACGATGATACTTAGTTGATTAGTTGTTCTCGGCTGGAATAATCAACCTTAGTTTGACATGAAATCATTACGGAATAGAAGAGAGACCCACGACCTTTTATTTCTTGCCCCCTATCAACTTCCAGATTTGGCTAAGGAGTTTCTAACTCTAAAGCTCTGGCTACCCCTTTTAGGGATATCCAGAGCTTTAGAGTTAGAAGATATGACCGTGAGTATGTCGTATTTGATACAAATAGTTGTTGTAAATAAAAAAAGTTACTGAGAATCCTAAAAACTAACAACAAGAAGAATGAAAGTAAGCACAGGATAATAAAAAGATTACAAAACAGATTAAACGAATTAAAAAATCACAAAAAATATTATTTTTTTTTCATGAAAACCTCATGTGGGGCATCATGACAATCTCTCGACACCAGCGGGGATCGAACCTGCTCCCTCCGGGTATATGCCCCCGTCGCTCTGCCAATTAAGCTATGGTGTCAATGGCTTCTAGTGCGAAATTGTTCTTTCCTTTGTTTCTTTTACACTTTTTAAGTTGTGTTAGCGTTTCCTACCTTTTTACAAATTCGGAATTACTTATCCTTTATTTATTAGAAATAATCCCCACATGATGTTTTCATGAACAAAAAACATTCTAATTATATGATAGTTAAGCGTTCTCAACATTTGCATTCTATCTGTATAGGTAGACAAGTGGCCTTCCTTCATTTGAAAAAAATGGGAGGTAGGGAACGCTAACACTAATTAAAAAGTGTAAAAGAAGCAAAGGAAAGAACAATTTCGCACTAGAAGCCATCCGGAGGTTGTGGGTTCAATCCCCGCTCGTGTCGTAATTTGTCTTTCCTCATCCTTTATTTATTAGAAAACCACAAAAAAAATATATAAACTTACTACCTACATATAAATAAATATATAATTACTAACGACAATGACGGTTTCTAGTACTTAATATAATTACTAGAAACCGTCATTGTCGGTAACATTTCGTCTATCAAATTTATTTTGTGTGTAATTTGCATTAAAATGCATATTCATATATAATTACAAGCCTAGAATGAAATGGGAAGCTTTTCCGCGTGGTTTTTAATTTTTATTTATTTTTTGTGAAAATAAAACGATTATTGAACAGCACCCAAAAATATATCTAAACTAAGTTCTATGTTTTTCGCGTTCTGGCTGAAAAGGTCTGGAAACCAGGGCCGTAAAACAGTTATGAAACAAGTTTTTCGCGTTCTTCGAGTTCGTACTTTCGTTCGTTCGTAGTTCGTGTCATTCATCGGCCATTTTGATATTCAAGATTGAAATTGTGAGATAGGTTAAAGGCGTAATTACTGTATTTATTGATATATAAGTAAGTGTAAGCCTATTTTATCAAAATTCATATGGTCTTTATTAAAATTGACTTATTAGAGTTACGTTTTGTTTCCGGTGTATGATATATCACCGTAAAAATAATAGATGCAAGGAAGCATCACTGCGTGCTTTAAATTTTTTTAACGATTTACTTTTAACTTGTTTTAGCCATCATGTCTCGTCATGGAGACTGCAAAGTGTACGTAGGAGACCTTGGCAATAATGCTAGTAAACCTGAATTAGAAGACGCCTTTTCATATTACGGCCCATTAAGAAATGTTTGGGTCGCCAGAAATCCGCCGGGTTTCGCATTTGTTGAGTTTGAGGACCCCAGAGATGCTGAAGATGCTGTAAGTATTTAAACAATTTTTGTTTTTAATGCCAAAGGGTCTAATTATGATTCCAAATGGGCATAGATAAATACCTCCAGCCGGAGACTGGCGACCAGCATTTTACTTTAAATTATGGAGTTATGGAACTGAAATAAACACCATGCTAACTATTAACATTTACTTTTCCACCATTAGTAACCATCAACTTACTTAGCTCTAGCTACCAAGGCACATTCAATATCAAAACCAATGTTGTAGGTTATATTATCCGGATGAGACATTGCCTGCATAGAGACATATTTAGTCTACATTTATACTGGGCCATGTCACGCAGGTTTAGAATACCAAGTTGCAGTCAGTGCATCATATGTTCCAACACTTTTATTACTATGAATTTCACATTTTTTATTTTTTTTTAGTACTTATATACATATACTCACAGCCATAAATCCCAAAAAGGGCTACCCAGAGCTAGAAACTCCCTCAGCCGCATTTGGAAGTTGAAAGGGGGCTAGATGGTAGAAATATAGTGCTCTTGCCAACCAGAAAGCCCAACCACTTAAAAAAGCCCCATGCAGCTGAGGCTGAGGCTATATGTTGTATTAAATGTCTCAGGGAATTAGATATATGACATACATACATATAATTACACCATTCATTCCCATTGGGATACCAGAGACTATCGATTGCCACTTTGTATGATCCTGACAAACCTCTCTAGTTTCTGTTACATCCATCAATCCTTTCATACATGCTCTTTTAATGTTCATGCTTCGGATGCCTACCTTTTTGAGCACACTCTCAATTTAGTCCAAGTATGCTCGCAGTGGTCATCCTCTACTAACATTACCATCCACACTAGCTCTATAGATCCCTTTTACCAATTTTCTATCATCCATCCTCTCTGTCATAAGTTTATTGTTTTTTCACTTGTTTTTGTATAAGATCATTGTGGGATAAGATGCTAAGTGGTGTTACCTAAGAGGAGCAATAGGGTGTTGTAGGGGGTTATCAAGGTATTAAGAATGATATTGTTATGTTGATATGATATGCTGTTTAGTGTCGGCTTAGAATAACACTACCCCATTTCTTACGGTGGGTGTATGTAAGAGGCGACTAACGGTTGTAGGGCTTTTAAGATATTTTTGGGCGATGCGGATGGAGACCCATCACCAACAAACTTTGTTTACCATCTTTTCCCCACTCAACTTTTCAAAAGTGGCTGCAGAAATTCTAATTTCTTAGCTCTGGCTACCCCTTCTAGGGATTTATAGCCTTGAGTATATTTATGTATGTATTTATTGTTAGGGTCAATATGGTTGGGCAGGTTAATTGGTTCAGCAAACACAGAGCAGCAGGAGCAGCAGCACAGAATTCTTTAGCTATGTTATTATTTGACTAACTGTAACCATGATATTTTGGATAAGTATATGTGGATTAAGATTTTGACCTAATAGCTGCAGATTTCTGCAAAAAAAATATATAATTATTATTGGCTTTTATTCAGATCTAAGGGAGTTGGTAGCTAAATCAAAGATGGTAATCTATTTAAAATTATATTATAAAATTAGGAGTCAATAAATTGCTTAGCTCCACTATTTTTTCTGTTGACGTCTTATTTTGTTGGTCGGTTACTATGCCAATCGACCATGGAGTATACAATCATCCTCTCCATTCTTGACCATCTCTCGATCGTGGCGCCGCTGCCGCCACTTCACCAATCGGGTAACTAACTAAAGGAAGATTCAATAAGCCTACTATTGACATTTATTATTTTCGAGAGATGATTAAGGATGGATTTATAAATAATTTAGTAGTAATATCACACATTATATTTTTATGTAATAATAAGCAATTACAACAAAGGCTTACATTATAAATTATAGACTGAGAATGATTTTGCAGTTAAGTACTAGATCAAGTAAGTACAACTTAATGACTTGTGGTATGGGATACTAACTCAACAATATACTTAATATTATATAATATACATATAAATAACATCCAAGACTAAGAAAAACCTTTAGAGCATTGAGCATTATCTGGCAAATTGGCTTTAATATATTAAGTATAAATTACCACCATTAACAGTCTCTGCCTAATCCAATGGGAATTAATAGCTTAGTGGTCACTCAGTGTTTGAAATGCTTTGTATTGAATTAATACAAATAAGACATCATCATTCACGAATCTCCCACATATATGACTTTAGAATCATGTACACTTACATCTCTTGCACGAGAAGTGGTGGTGTTCTCACTAGAACAAAACCAACAAAATAGGTAATTTTATGAACCGTAGATTCACTATGACGAGTATGTTGAAAGTGTGACAATGTTTAATTATGTACATTGTAGTGTAAGGGAATCCTCTTTTCTCTTCAAAACCCTAACTGACTTCTAACACCTCACATTTCCAGGTGCGAGGTTTAGATGGCAGAACAATCTGTGGCCGCCGAGCGCGCGTAGAACTGTCAAACGGTGGGCGTGGCTACGGCGGCCGCGGTCCCCCCCCGCGCTCCCGCCTGCCGTCGCGCCCGTACGACGACCGCTGCTACGACTGCGGAGACCGCGGACACTACGCCAGGGACTGCTCGCGTCGGCGTAGACGCAGGTATGCGCTTTTATTTAATATGTTAACTGTACATTAATTAATCTTCATTTAGACCCATCTTTTCATGGAGGTAAATAAGAAAAAAAAGACTAAAATGATAAAGAACAATTTATGCTAAAATAAATATAACTAATTGAACATGATTTTATATATTAGCAGATACAGTAGACCAGCAATTACATTTTCTAAACAAGGTAATGACATCAAGGATACAGCTGCCGTGTGTATGCTGAAAAAGTATTAATAATCTACTGTAATAAACTCACTTGAGACAATCTATTATAGTTTAAAAATGAATGTAAACCAATGATAACTATGTTATAGGTTATCATTGGCCTGTGCGCCGAGAACGAATTCTTCAGTGTCTGCACTTATAGTCTGCGCTACATAAGTTTGAGTCAGCGGTCTGCACTCCATTGAGTCGGCCGCATCCCTATTGGATCTGAACTTCGTAGCGTCTGTCTACGTCTACGTGCGCACTGCGTAGTCGTCACTCGCCACTCGTCACTACATTGAGTGTTTATGTTCGTACTACGCGTCCACTACGCACTTCTAACGTAATTACTGCGCGCACTCAGTGAGTCCTATATTTGTGTTGCAGTCTTGACCTAACTTTACTATTTCAGTTCTTATGGTAGAGTATTTAGGATTTTAACATTACGTCTTAGCGAGATACGCGATTGTTGGGGCGCACGAATAGCACGCAACGAATTCTGTCATTTCAAAATAGGGGTCTCGAAATATTGATCGCACGTCCCTCGGTGTTTTTTATGAATGAGCTTAAATTTATTAAATGTCAGTCAAACAAAACTCTAATGTCTCGAAAAGTCAAATAATAAACAATGTTGGTGCCTCGAAAGTCAAAATATTGTAATCATTTTATTTTTATTAATAAATATAAGTAAATCTTGTTGCTGTGCCTTTTATAGGTTGCAACCTATTACTGGGTTGGTTTTCATTTCTTAATATAGTTGTTGTACAATTTTTACTCACAGTCAACTAACTAAGTACAGAAACTAAACCAACAGTGACTTAAATGAAATATTAATGCTTTGCAAACAATCATGTCAAGGACTGCTTGTCATAAAGACCACTAGAACAGTACAATAGGATATTTCTTCACATTCCAAAACGGTCTATGGTTATCATCGTTATGAATCTGACTAATATAATCTCGTTGCGTGTCATTTGTCTGTAGATCCGTCTTTATCTTAGACCTCAGATTCCCCATCGACACGAAGGAAATTCGTAAGTTTAATATTTTGCATTTTAAGTAAAAGATACAAGACTTAATGCAGTTGACAAAGTCTTAATTGTATGCTGTGATTATGCGGTAAGAATTTCAAGAACTACATTGCGTAGTGTTGCACAATGCAAGCCTTAAAAGATCTTTTACATAAGTTTCTGAAAAAAAAAACATCTCAAAATGATAGACTACATACAAAAGATACAAAATAAATACACTACATACTAGATAAAAAATTTAGGCAAGACATACTACCTTAATTAAAAATAAAGTGCAAAGTATTAGCGACGACAGCTCGGGGAACATGGAAACTTATAACATATTTTTTTATATTAATCATGTATGTTGGTGTGTTCGCAGCCGTTCCCGCTCTCGCCGCCGCTCCCGCTCGCGCTCTCCCCGCTCCGGATCCCGCTCTCGCTCCCGCTCTCGCTCTCGCTCCCGCTCCAAGGCCCGCTCCGTGTCACGCTCTCGCTCTCGCTCACCATCAAAGGACTCCAAGAAATCAAACTGAACTGACGTACAAATATCGCATTTATGAAGACGGCGTGGAGGACGATACTTGGACACGAGTATCACGTATTTGTAAGATTATAATGTTTAGATTGTACAGTACAACAATTTCTACTTTCACTATGGTTCCATTGGTACGAGATGTTATCATTCCTTTTCATTTTAATAATACCTAAGTTAGTTCTTGAACAATATTAACAAATAACGATATGTAAGTCATACATGACCATTTTTTGAGTATTCAATAAATTGAGCTAGCTTTATTTGGTGTTTCATTTCTACTATTGCTTGTGCCCTTGTTTTAGTTATCTTCCTTACAACTTTCAAACTACCCTTCTGGTAGAGGTGCCTGTGGTTATAAAATGGCTTATTTATTGTTGCCCTTACACTATTATAAAAAAAATGTAAGGTGTCTATCTATTGTGCACAACATTGATAGAAAACCCTCTGCCTCTAATGCTAAGACATATAAGTTTGAATCGAAGTTAGGCCTACATCAAATCGTTTTTAAAGTCGTGTGTGTAGTTAATTTATCATGGTTACTGATGAAAATCAACCATTCAATAAAAACAAAATCATTAAAACCAACCATTAATCAAAGAACCCATCTGCTATAAAAAAATATATGATATATACTTGGAGTCCTTAACTATCGTAAGAGGGCTGAAGACAGCTGGTGACTCAAACGTTCACGCCGTTAATCCGGTATTGGTTGAGGTACTATAACTTATGAACATCACCTGGTGTTCAGATTACCCACGTTTTTATTGAACAGTGTACTTACGTTATAGGGGACAGGCTTATAGCCCCGTATTGATGCGAATACACCTGTCATGTAACAAAGTACAACTTAGCCATATGAGTTTCCTCACGATGTTTTTCCTCACCGTTAACAACCATGATAAATAAATAATTACGGACATATTATACACAGATCAAGTTAGCCCCATACTAAGTGAAACTTGTACTATGAGATACTAATTCTTATATAATACCAATATAAATAACATCCAAGATGAAGAAACAATCATTTATGCTCCTCACATAAATGTTGCTTTCAGCGGGGATCGAACCCGCGACCTCCGCAACGAGAAGCTAGTTACCTAACCAAACGGTCACGTACGTCTTCGAAATTAAATTAACGGTTGCGTACAGCTGGTAAATGTGTTATTAGTAATGTTATAAGTAAATTATTAGTCGTAATCTTAAATATTTAATTCTCTCAAAGTAACATACATGCATATACTCACGGCTATGATTCCCAAGAAGGGGTAGCCAGAGCTAAGGAGTTATAAATTCCTTAGCCACTTTTGGAAGTTGATTGGGGAAAAGATGGTAAAATAAAGGTTTTTGGTGATGGGTCTCCAACTGCATTGCCCAAAAATCCAATAAAAAGCCCCAATACCCTTAGTCGCCTCTTACGGCACCCGTGGGTAGAAAGGGGTAGCGACATTCTAAGCCGGCACTACACGGCGAAAGTAAACTAAAAGTAATACGTCAGTCAGGGTCGTACATATTTGGGGTCATACGGTCTATCTATGGCCTTGTACGGTTTCCCAGTTTGAAAGGCGGTAGGCTGTCAGGGCGTCAAGGGTTTACCGCACGGTATTCCGAGAGCCTCCCTGTCTAATGGCGGGTTGATACCCGTGGGAGTTGGATGGATGCACAAATTCTTGCGTCAACTTTCCAACGGCAGTGTGAAGACAGGCGGACACAGGGCCACTGGCCCATAGATCGAAAACAGCGGCCCACAAACATGTAGAGGCCGCTATATTAATATGATGACTTAGTTAGGCAATCCAAATGCACCGGTCTCTTGCGCCAACGCCTGGGCAGTTACCAGTGACCAGGTGGAGCTTGTCAGGCGTAGTGGTGTTCGGAAAGTAATGGACAAGTGGCAGGACAAGGCCTCTCGTATGCGATGGCTTGCATATTTTGAACACCTCGCTGCATTCTACGAAGAAGTCTGTTCCTAATCGAGTGCCCCTGAAATCATCACGGCACACAAATGCTTCCACGCAAACAGGATGTCCTTATCCGTTGGGGTGAGCACTTTAACAACTTTCTTGCTTTTGACTGAGCTGCGAACATGTCATATACATTATCGATTGCGTTCACCCCCTGCTAATAAATAATCTGGATCATCACTGTCGTTGGAGGCGGTTGTTCCAGCCGTTCAGCATGATCAGAATATGAAAGTGGTTGGGGGTTGAAAACATTCCTGAGGAACTACTGGAGTATTGCATTGGCAGGATCTTGCATCTTGTCATCTGGAAACTAACTTACTGGGTTTCACGTATCTCTTCACTTCATAAGAACAAGGGTGCAAGAACGGCCTGTAATTCCTATAAAGGCAATGGGGTAGTCAGTTTCAGAATTAGAAATCCTTCAGCCGCTTTTGAAAGTTGAGTGGGGTGAATATTGTAAAATAAAGGTTGCTGGTGACAGGGCTCAAACAAAATCGCCCAATTACCCCATACAAACCCCAATACCTTAACTTGCCTCTTACGACACTCACAGGATTTAATAGTTTAGTGCTATTCTAAGCAGACATTACATAACGCACTCTCAGAACGAAAGAGGCTCAAGTCTAAAATAGTGATATTGAGTAGTAACCACAGAGAGGCATAAGAAAGTAGGGTCTTAAACAAAGGCACGTATTGTTATAGGGACAGAAAATCCGCTATACTGTTTTTTTAGGGTTCCGTAGCCAAATAGCAAAAACGGGACCCTTATAGATTCGTCATGTCTGTCTGTCTGTCCGTCCGTCCGTCCGTCCGTATGTCACAGCCAGTTTATTCCGAAACTATAAGAACTACATTATTGGAAATTGGTGCGTAGATGTATTCTGTAAACCGCATTAAGATTTTAAAATAAAATCTGAAAAAAAACCAAAATTTTTAGGGTTCCCCATACATAGAACTGAAACTCAAAATTTTTTTTTTCATCAAACCTATACGTGTGGGGTATTTATCAAAAGGTATTTGAAAATGATGTTGAGGTTTCTCATATCATTTTTTTCAAAACTGAATAGTTTGCGCGAGAGACTTTTTCAAAGTGCTAAAATGTGTGTCCCCCCCCCGTAACTTCTAAAATATGGGCATGATAATACTGAAAAAAATATATGATGTGTATTACTATACAAACTACTAACGAAAATTGGTTTGAATGAGATCTAGCCCGTAGTTCTATTTTTAAACGTCATAAATCAAATTACTTACCTAATTTGGCTCCCATGATTTTCACACAAACGGGATTTTCTATATATATGATAGTACGGAACCCTTAGTGCGCGATCCGACTCGCACTTGGCCGGTTTTTTAACAATAAGTGCCTTTGTTTTACTATTCATCGGATAGAACTTACTTTTTTATGTCTTACTATGATTGTAATTCAATAGCACTATTTTTGACTTGAGCCTCTTTCGTTCTGAGAGTTAAAACAATTGAAGCTGTATTAAATCGAATTCAGTAAAGAGAAATTAGGACACTTCAAACTCGAGCTGAACATTCACGCCGTATAGCACCGACGACAGGGTGATAGAGGTCATAATTATTTCTAAACATAAAGTGACATTTTATTCCCTTTGTGATGCTCAGAACACCTAAAGTACAACTGTTAGCATATTTCAACTCTGTAACTCAAGGCAATTTCTCAAAGGACGAGAACTACTCAAACGAATTGATCTTCGATCGCGTTTTCTAGAAATAAGCCAAGGCCTCTTAAGTGCCTGTTATCTGAAGTAAATGAGATGCGAACAAAATCTTATATTTTATCTAAACACTAGATCTGGACTGAAAACCTTGTAGTGTCCGCTTAGAAAAGCTTACCCCATTTCTTTCTGACGTGAAGGTATAACGAGGCGAATCATGTTATCGTAGCGTTTTTTTTTGTAATTGTAGGGCGATGTCATAGGAGGATAGTCATAAACATTAACGTTCACGCCGAATATCCCCGAAGGGGTTGGCAGAGTTACTAATACTTCTGAACATCACGTGACTTTGTCACCTGGTGTTCAGAGTACCCACGTTTTGCATGGACAGTGTACTCACGTGATAGGGGGCAGGCCTATCGCCGTTTTGTACGAATACACTGTCACATGACTAAGTACAACTCAGCCATGTGGGTTTCCTCACGATGTTTTCCCTCACCGTTAACAACCATGATGAGGATAGTCGTCACCTATTAATTATTTTATAACCTATATATATAAAATAATCATTTCAAAGTGAAATCTTTGTTTATGAATTTATAATTTCAACTTAATACTAAGTTTACTTCGGATTCGGTAGGTGTTTTGTTGAGAGAATCTCGTCAACACAAATCTTTTTTACGTCCAATTTTGGTGTTAGCCCGGAAACTTCCTGCACAGAGCCCTGATGACACCAAGCCACTTCATCATTTATGTAATCATTAACATTGTTATAGGCTTTCGAACTAATATATATTAATTTATCTTTTCCCCACTCACATTTCCTAAAGTGGCTGAGGAATTTCTAATTCCTTAGCTCTGGCTACCCCTTCTAGGGATTTACAGCCGTGAGTATATGTATGTATATATTAATAAACTACGTTTCTTTTACGTCCTACAGCTCTGGTTACCCCTTTTTGGAATTTTAGTCGTGAGTTGAAGTATCTTAACTATACTCATTAAAATACTCATCACGACGAAGGTTGAGACGCAGGGTTTAAAACAATATAGCTAACGTAACACAAGATCGAACCATAAAGAAAGACAAACGTCATCATATATATTTAATTTCTTATTGAAAGATAACATCAAAAATAAGTAGAATATAATATTAGCAACAGATATGCATCTTATACATAATTTATAGAGATTTCCATTTAGATAAAATATTTAAAATATGTTTTTTAAACTTTCTACTTCAGCTAACAACACTCATAATTTTCTTAAAAACACCAAATAACTATATATTATTCTAATATTTAATCACTCGGAATACAACAACCATTAAGGGAGAGTTGTGTTGCTTACAAGTATAAAATCACTTAGTAAAGGTCAGATAAAAATATATAACCTAATAATAAAGTGCCAAGTCACATTACCCTGTATTAATAATACAATCTTCTATATTCATTCACATATTCTACCCCTTCATGAAACAAAACTTTAAATAGAATGGGCTACATAGTAAAAGAATAAAAAAACTTAAGTACATTTTAAAATATTGTACTAGAGCAGATTTTCAATCATATCAGACTCAAAATTAGGAATGTGGAGGTTAAAGCTAAGAAAGAAGTTGAGAGCAACACTAACCACGGGGGTGCACTCTCTACACACTTACTATTTTATTATTTTAAAACACATCAAACACATAGCTATAATACTAGTTCTTACTGATATCTATTAAATGAGCTGACTTGATGAATATTGTGCCATTTTTTTTAAATACTTATAATTATTAATATTAAATTCATAACATCTAACACATCATAAAACTTTTACATAGTAAATAATTGCCATCCATCAATCATTAAGTAAAATATAAAAATTTGGTTTGGAATGTAAATTTGAGATTCTGTAGAATACTACATCAGAGATTGTGGCACATCAACCACTGATTGTAAAAAAACATAAAAAAGGACCATTCACAGAAGTACAGCATTGAATGAGTTACTTCTGTGTAAGGTATGAAAAGGGTGGTTTAGATTTCATAGTTGCGGAATTTGGAGATAACTTCAGAGGGTGGTTCCTGATTAGTAGCTCCCCAACGTCCCCACAAGTTGGCTCCGCCTTCTGATGCTCGACGTCCGGCGCCACCTCCTGCCCCGGCGGTGCCGCCAGCCCCTTCCAACATGCGGTCCTTGGTGTTGGGCTTGGACCAGTGCATGGACTGCTGCACATGATCTTTCATACCCAGCCACTGCTTGTATGGAATAGATATGCCACTTAGCCTCCATTTGTCATACAGGGCTCTCTTGCTTGGGTCAGTCAACACCTCCTTTGCTTCCTATGGTATAAAAAACCCATAGTTATTTTTAGCTTTATTTTAATACTAATTTTCACAAACATAAAAGGATTATTAAAAATTTATACAACAACTCACATTTAATTTCTGGAACTTGATCTCTGCTTCTTTATCCCCATTGTTTTTGTCAGGGTGATACTGCAATGCTAGTACTTTATACTCAGCAGTTATTTGTTCCGTCTGTAAAAGTAAAAGCACTTTCATTTATTATCCAAGCAAAGACAAAGGAATTCTCATGTCAAGGTTCCCAGCTTGTTTACCCAGAATTACTAGGTCAGTCGTTGCGAGCTAGGTACGCGGGCGCAGTAGAGCTTCAATAAGGTCAAATGGTGTCCTATTTTTTCACCTTGCACTGGATTTTATCGATTAGTAAATAAAATATATAAAAATAAGCTTACCGATGATTTCTCGTCACAACCGAGCAAAGCGTAAAAGTCATCGTCGGGACTTTTGGTATAATTCAAAATATCATCCACCCCCGTCATTTTGGCCACCCTCCTTTATGAAAACCCCGGAGTGACTACTTTGTTTGTTTCAAGTGGCCCAGGGAAATCCAAAGGAAAACCCACTGTCCAGTGCGCAAGTCGTAACTGTCAAATCAATATGATACTGGAACAGTTCATGCAGTACAGTGCAATTTCAAAACAAAGTACATTTAGGTTTAAATTAAACAGCAAGATAAAAGGCAAAAGACTCTACCCAACTTAATAATACATCAGTTAAAGTTATAAACGTTTTGCTTTTGCTTGTTTAATTAGAGGTGGATAATATTCTGATAGCTAGAACTTATTATGTTAACGCGCTTTAAATAGTATATTTTATTCACAGACTTGGTACTCTTTATTCTATTATTTTATTGTAAATAATTTCCCACAATATTTTTTTATCGACCATTTGTTTGATAATAAAATAAAAAGTTTGATAATAAAAAATAATAGATAGTTAGCATAACACCGACCACAATAATGTGACGTTTGGCAGAACGTTCAGAAACGTTTTATTTTGTATGATTAAAAGGTTTTGAAAACTTGCATTGACTGAAAAGTAACTTTTTCACTTTTGTTTAACTAGTACTTTATACTATTTTTTATGGGTCTGTTTCTTACTTTACAAATAATAATATTTTTGCGTTATTGTAAATTAAGAAAATGTTTCTGAGCGCACATATTCTTGGCGTTTTGTTATATGCTCTATTTGATACGTATTAGAACAGGTTTTACTCTGTCATATTATTCTAACAACGAATTAAACAACTTATACTCAACTACTACAATTCCTAATTACAATCTTATTGGGATTGGGAAAAACTAAATTGGGTTTGATAAATGAGTTTTAACGGTGGAGCAAGGCTTAGTAACTATACGAACCTTTTACTTTCAGTCCGGTAAAAAAATAATGTATGGCCAAATACTTAAATAATCACTAATTGTACTGACGACCAAACCAAATGTACTACCAACCAAAGGTACTGTCTTAGGGAAATGCACTCTGAAATCCAAGTATAAATATGTTAGTTTATAAGTATTAGACCTTCTGCCGCTGCTGAAAGGGTTGGCAGAGGTACCAATACTTCTGAACATCACGTGACAGAGTCACCTGGTGTTTAGAGTACCCGCGTTTTGCTCAGACAGTGTACTCACGTGATAGGGGGCAGGCTTATCTCCGTTTGGTACGAATACACTACTCGATGAAACCCACATGACAAAGTGCAAGTTTCATCACGATATTTTCCCTCATCCCTAACAACCATGATAAATAAACCACACATATGAATTAGAAAAGACAAATTTGTGTAGGCCCGACCCGGGATTTGAAGTCATGCCTATCTGTTTTGACGGGTGGATGTTCCACCCATAGGACTATCATGGTTGTCTTCTGACACCCTTTTGGGGGTTTACGGCGTTTGAGTTGGAGTATGAATAATGGGTGCTTTGATCGTGGAAAAAAAATACCATGGCGTGTCGCGATAATCTGGCGCTACGATAAATTTACTCAATATTTTAGGAACTTTTAAAAACATTTAGATCAAGTAGAGAACATGCTCAAAAAGATAGGCGTCCGAAATGTTAAGAATGATAAAACATGTTAAAAAATGAGAAAGGCAAATGGAGTTCAAGATGTTTGCCTTTGGCAATATTTAGATACATACATTAGAAACATCTTCATACAATATCGTGCAGACACAGAATAAAATAAATAAATTATGTAAAAATATTTAATGCATTGTAATTATAGTAGCATCTGGGGGCACGGCAGTGCCCCTGCCAAGTCTCGAGCAAAACGGGCACGGCCGTACCATCTTTTCTCGAAGCGGTTCGCGGCTGTTTCGCCCCCCCTATATCTTCGACGTGGACAAAGCTAGGAGTTTAGGTTTTCGGTGAATAATAGTAGGCATTAGAACAAGCTTAAGTTCGAAATTACACGCCAAATGAATTAATAGTTTAGGAGTTACGGTCGATCAAAGTTACACCATTTTGTCACTCACTGACTCACTGACAGATCATCAAAAATCTAAGGTACTTCTAGCAGACTTAGAAACTTCAAATTTTGCACCAAGATAGGTCATTAGCCACATATAAAGGAAAAATTATAAAAACATTAAAAAATTATATGCCATAGAAAACAATTTTATATTTGCGGTTTGGCAAGAACATTATGTATGGATTTTGACTGCATTGTTAACTTTGTTCGTTGTTCAAGTACCTATTCAATTGGATGAATACATACATAGAATAGAAAAGAATAATATAAATGTAATACATAGACTATCATTAATACAAATTAATACATAAAGTTCATCTATACTAATATTATAAAGAGGAAAGGTTTGATTTTTTGTTTGTTTGTTTGTTTGAATTGAATAGGCTCCAAAACTACTAAACGGATTTGAAAAATTCTTTCACTGTTTTAATGCTACACTATTCCCGAGTGACATAGGCTATATTTCATTTTCAAAAAATTAGGGATCCTTACGTAAACTTCAAAAATGTAACCCAAGGTGTTAAAGAAATACCAAAAAAAATCCTTACATCGCGTGCGCTGCGAAAACTATTGACAATATAATAAAATTATGTACTACAATTTTATAGGACACATTATTATCTAAAAAAAATGCCCAGACAGCATGTCTCTAACTATTATAGTTATCTCACAACAAGCGTCATTATATAAAATTATTTAAAAATTAAATTAAAATCCTGCTTTAGAAAAGGCTCTTTATTTGTACCTATCTAATCCTTATAAAAAACGTATATATTATTTTAGACTACTTCAATACCCTTATATTACTTTTTGAATTATTCAATTCAAACATTCCATTCGAAAGTTATCTCGAATTAAAAAAATAGATAAAACTCCGCTCGATTAGCTATGCATAGTAAGTTGTTGCAGGCGTCACGAAGGGGTACGGGAGGCTGCTTATCAAAGAGTAAAAGCAAAATTTGATTGTAGCGACTATTATCACTGGCCCAGCAGCCGGTCAATTAGCTCATATACCGAGGATACCGATGATCCCAACTGATCTGCCAATTCCATTTAAACGGCTACAATTTCCGGTTAAAACATCTTTTGCTTTAACAATTAATAAGTCCTAAGGCCAAACCTTCAAATAAGTAGGGATTGACCTGCGAAAGAATTGTTTTACTCACGGTCAACTGTACGTTGGCCTGTCGCGGGTGGGAGCCCCTGAACATCAATTTATTTTGCTGCCCCAAAATACAACAACGTCAAATATTGTTTACAGGGAAGCTCTAACTCTATAAATTGAATGGCTTTTAATGTAATTACTCATAATAAAAAATAAAAAAAATAAAAAAATATATCTAAATATAAATACAAAAAAATATAACATACATACATACATATACTCACGGCTATAAATCCCTAGAAGGCGTAGCCAGAGCTAAGGAATCCGAAATTCCTCAGCCACTTTTGGAAGTTGTGTGGGGAAAAGATGGTGAAATAAAGGTTGTCGGTGATGGGTCACCAACCGGATCGCCCAAAAATCCCTCAAAAGCCCCAAAACCATTAGTCGCCTGTTACGTACACCCACCGGAAGAAATGGGGTAGTGCTATTCTAAGCCGACACTACACAGCAAAAAAATATAACATAGCTTAAAACTTAAAAAAAATATATTAAAATAATAATACATGTAATAAAATAAAAAACAAAATGTTAATGATAATTCATGCCCGAGCGAAGCCGGGACGGGCTGCTAGTTAAATTAATAAAGCTAAAACTCCATTGTATTGCGATAAATATTGTATGAGCGCTCGATAGATGGCGTTGTACCTGTCTGAATCGCTCTATGGTTTCGTTACAAAGCGCAGTGTAAGTAGTACTTCAAAATAATTCGATAATATTCATTTGATACATCTGTCAATGAAAACCCATTTCGAAACTAAAAAATATTGTAGTGATAATTGATATTCGGAGAACTTTACGTGTTATTTAGTTTAGTTTAGTTATAGTTTGTAAGTTAGTAGATATATATTTATTTAGTTAGTTATTTGTTAGTTAGTTTAGTTCTATTTAGTTTGCATATATATATAAGTTTAAGCCCTATTGTTATAGAAGTAATTGTAAATATAGTGTAATGGAACGTGAAATATTGTACATAAATGGCGACCTTTGTCCACACAGAGTCATCTCTATTCCTGGAGATGGGTCGTGTTTATTTCATTCGTTGTCATACAGCATGTATGGGAGTTTTCAGTCGTCAAACGATAAGGGAATTTTAGTAGTATCAAAGCTCAGGAGACAGCAATAGCTGAATATAATCGACTCCGAAGTATATATCGCCCAGACTTGTCTACCTTAGAAGTAACGAAGCCTCAGAGAAGAAACAAAAGAGATAGAGACAGAGAATGGGTTCTAAGCAAAGCAGTAGCTGACGTCCAAGAAATTGTGAGGTCACCTAAAAGTAAAAGAAAGAAATACACTTACAAAAAATAAATGAGATCCCAGCAAAAACATTAAATGTAAAAAAATGCCAAGTCTCTCGATGCAGTCTTTCCATCGTAAAAAGTTTTGAGATCTCATAGAAGCCAAGTCCTATTCAAAATATTTCGTAGTTATAAATCAACATTTAGTAATTGTATCAATAGTTTTCTTTATATTATAATTATAGTGACTTGGCAATGAGCACAAATTAAAAGCTGCTTGCTGTCTGGAATTATGTGCAAATGTTACTGACGAGACCAGTGATCAGATTATTTGTTATGTGTGAATCATGATGGTCACTACCGACTACATTCTCCAATACAATAATTAAGAATACCTTACGGGCCATCGCTTTATGAAAGTACATGAATCGAGAGTGCACTAAGACTGACTGCCGTTGCCGAAATTCGGTTGGTACGACACGGATAAACCAACAGAAAATTAATTTTGTGATATTAATGTTTACGCATGCGGTGTGTGTAACTTTAAACTCCTCCAAATATGCCGTTTTATTTGTTTCTTCTTGTGCTCATTGCCAAGTCACTATAATTATAATATAAAGAAAACTATTGATACAATTACTAAATGTTGATTTATAACTACGAAATATTTTGAATAGGACTTGGCTTCTATGGGATCTCAAAACTTTTTACGATGGAAAGACTGCATCGAGAGACTTGGCATTTTTTTTACATTTAATGTTTTTGGTGGGATAGTATTTAGTGTCCTCCTCACAGCCCATATATGTCCCCACCAATGGGCTCGAGCCTACCCTATATAGGGCGATTTGGCCTTAGTCCACCACGCTGGCCAATTGCGGGTTGGCAGACTAACGACTACTACCGTAATAATAGCCGGGACCGACGGCTTAACGTGCCCTCCGAAGCAGGGAATAATCTTAATTTTCGGATAATCAGGTGATTCAAGCCTGCAATATCCTTCCAGACTGGGTTAAATCTTACAAATTAAATTTCTAAGGTTACCAACCCCCTGGGGTTCGGACCCGAGACCTCCGTACTTGAAACCAAGCGCTTAACCGCGAGGCGATGGAGGCAGGCAGTATTTAGTGTAATCGAACAGAAATATATTATCTGCGATTTCATATCACGGATTTACGGCTCATGGCATAGAGCTTATTGACAGACGGACGGAGACGGAGAGACAGTAGAGTTTCAGTAATAATAGGGTCTTGATTTACCTATTTGGTACGTTACCCTAAAATGGCACAAAAACATTATTATTATTTGGGAACCTCCTTTGTTTTACAAAAAATATACTGTAATTAATTGAAACGTCTATCACTATCGTCGTTATCAATACTGAGCAAATACAGCAATAAAACTTTAATTTTTCGGTACTTATGTGAGGTTTTTTTATTGAAGTATTGTCTTTATGTGTATTTATACTATATTAAGATGTGAATATATGTATGAAAAAATTAGATCCACACTTAGTCACAATCATATCATCTTCACGAATGCAGCAACAAAAAAATATCAAAACATTTAACTACAGTTTGAAAAATTAAATAATTTATATAATCTAATGTAAATTGATCGTCACTGCCTTCCCCAAATAGTTATTAATAATAGCTTGGATAAAAGTAAGAAATTAAGTATAAGAAATCTATCAAATTATTTTGTCGTATTTGATTTCACGAAGAATGATTTCCAGTTAAACACGGTAAATAACTCTATAATGATTTATTTTTTAAACAATCATATGATAAATCAAAACAAAAAACACAAGGTTTATCATTGCGTATTCCACTCATGCTCTAGACATTGTAGCGAGCAGCGCCCGAGAGCGCGCTTTTGCATCAAAAATAGCTTCACATGAAAAGCAGATTCGTTAAGTTTACTTGCCTCACCGATCGCGAGAGATCGCGTTTTCTGCGCTTCATGGAATCCGTCGGGAAACGATTCCGAATCGATGTTTTAGTGGATAGTGGCTAGCAGCTAAATGTAATCGGGGTCGGCGATAGTGCTCGCTGTCAACGAACTAGCAACAGTTCGTTGAAGATCTTCGACCATCTTTGGCAGCGGAAGCAACGGCGGATGTCCCAGCGATGGGTGAGTTGTCGGCATATGAATGTTAATAAACCATTGGCTGCGCTTGCCTCGTCAATGGGTTCACATTTCTATTCCCCTTGTGTAACCACCAAAAGTTTATCAACCTTATTTTTTGTATCTAATATCTAATTTGAATACATGTATGTCTCCATTCGTTTAATATGTTGTCTTTATTTTATACTTGTCTAATGACTTGTGTTATTATCCAAACTTGTGTCCCGTTTAGTAGTTCTTTCGGAGACTGAATAATAAAAATAATGAGATCAAACATTCGTGACGCAAATACTATTTTGGGAGAGTTCGAGGTGTTGTTGTTTGTATGTTGTCAATGTGAAATGAAATATAGTCCACGTGGAGTCGAGTTTAATTACTCGAAACCATTTGAGTTTGGTTCTTAACACGATAACTACTAGACTAACACTTTCTAGCGCTACATAACACATAACCATAACATATCAACAGAGCAGAAAATTTGTCGTAGCTGAGAATTAAGTTTGACGACTTCCGTTCATAACCAATTTCTATTGGGAGTATAGCACGGCGCTAAATCTTTTTCATTAGTCGGAGTCACGAAAACATATGTTACCATTACAAAACTTTATCTATGGAGCTAATTTTATTAAAGTCGCAGATAGATACTTCTCGTCAAATTATGGCCTCAAAGATCTGAGAACAAATTAAAACGATTAAAGTTCCTATGTCTCACACAGAAGTTAATTGTTATTGAGTGCCAGTTAAATATAGGTATATGGGTAGTATGTAGTATAGTGGAGGTACGGTGCCAGCGTGACACTGTGGTACAGTTACTCGTGCCAAATACTGCTTCGGGGCCGAGTTCACGAATCAATTAAAGCGATCCATTGTTTACATCGCTGCGTAATGCATATAACTATAAAACCTACGCGATGCATGTCGTCAATGATCAATAAGTGTAGGCAGAGGTTAAATGTTACCACCTACGAATTCGTTTTATGTTATTGTGACGTATTTGTTGGACCAATAAAAGCTACGAACACTTAAATAAATAATTAATTTTTAACTGCCATGGTTTTTTTTTTAAATCTTTTTGTTCATGAAAACCTCATGTGGGGATTATTACTAATAAATAAAGAATAAATAAAGGAAAGAAAAATTTCGACACAGGCGGGATTCGAACCCGCGACCTCAACGCAACGGGGGCGTATACCCGAGGTCGCGGGTTGCATTCTATCTGAAAAGATAGACAAGTGGCCTTCCGAATTAGTAAAAATTTCGGAGGTAGGAAACGCAAACACTAAAACGTGTAAAAGAAATAAAGGATAGAATAATTTCGCGCTGGCAGCCATTGACACGGTAGCTCAATTGGCAAGAGCGACCCCCGCGCGTATACCCGAGGTCGCGGGTTCGAATCCCGCCTGTGTCGAAATTTTCCTTTCCTTTATTTATTCTTTATTTATTGCCATGGTTTTCCTTTAAGAGCAAACAATGGGTACGTACACAATATAGTTACAGTAATAATTTGGCACAGTAGTGAATAATATTGAAGAGCTGTTTCTGAAGAGGTGAAATATGCTAATTCTTGAAAGAGGTAGCGGAAGAAATGTTAATTCTGAAAGTCACGTCACATCTTGTCAAAGGACTAAGTATAACTCAGACATGCAACTGTCCCCGTTATATTTTCACATGAATTTATTTAGAATAGAAAAAGAGGTGTATACCCATTTATGGATTGATACCTTCAAGCATATCAAGCGGGATTCTATCAGACACACAAACAATTTTCAAATATTTAAAATGTATCAAATTACTGTAATATAGTCTATTTAATTTGCCCAAATAAAAGTGATACAAACTGGCATCAAAAATTTGCTTAGTTAAAGAAAGGTATTGAAGGTAGTTTTTTAAGTTGTTTTTGGGCGATGCGGTTGGAAACCCATCACCAATTATACTTTATTTCTACCATCTTGTCCCCTATCAACTTCCAAATGTGGCTAAAGAGTTTCCAGTTTTGGCTACCCCTTTTTGGGATTTGTGGCATGTAAGTATGTATTTAAGGTGCATATTCTAAGTATATCATTAATGTCACTTAGAAATATTCTTCTTAACTTAGTTAAATGGACATTGCTAATATAAGCGTTTAAAGTCTTGTAGCGATGATGTATCTAATGAAATAATAAGATCATTTGCTCGTCTTCGCGACGCTCTGATAAAAAAAGAACCCACTCGCTAATGACATCAGGGTCATTATGTCAAGGTAGGAATAGCGCGAAGTGTTTCAGATAAAATAACCGAACATTCATCATATATAGTGAAGCGTAAATTGAATATAGTAAACAATTTTCGCCCCAATATAAATAAGCCTTTCATGATTATTGATCAGTTAATTTCAATATTTTTTTTATGACTTATCATTTTTCTCAGGGCAGGGCATTTTTCATTGTAATAAATTTATATATTGCAGTGGAAAACTGCGTTGATTCCAGGACTGGCGGCTTCTTTAGCGAAGGGATTAGTTTTGTTTGGCTATTTATTAACAATTGGTAGAAACTTTATAGGTCAAGAACTTCTCTGTATTTTTATCTTATTTGAAATATTGTGTCAGTTTGTTTCTCAAAAAAATAAATAAATACTTTTATTAAGAAGAAAAACTTTATTACTTATTAACTTACGTATTTGCTTTATGTTTTGTTTTCGTTTTTATTGCTTATTTATTGAAGTACTGTTTTAATTGGAGTTGTACGTACATTAATTGTATCAGTAAATATTTTCTATAAGAAAAAATAATCAATATGACTCATTGTATAATCAGATGCGTTATATTTTACACATATTTCATTAAGGAAGCAATCACCCACGTATTGTAGGATAAAGAAAGAGTGCCCTAGCGCAACTGTAATTGTAAGCTTATATTAGCGATTCTACGAAGAACCTGAATTTAAGTATCTACACTACTCGCTCAAGAAGGTGGGAAAGGAATACCAAAATATATTTTTTAGATATTCTTAATTTTTTATTTTATATTGTTCAAAGTATTCACATCCGGAAACGATACACTTACGCCAACGAATAATCCAGTTATCAAAACATTTTTAAATGCTTTTTCCCGACTGGCGTTCAGTTCTCGACGCAAATGTGACAACAACTACGACATAAAGGTGACAATGACAACAAATAGAAAACGAGTTCATGAAGAATTCAGCTGAATATCTGGTGTATAAAGTGGTTACCCCTAACGCATTATCCCATAAAATATGTAAAGGACAATCGGTATTATGTAACTAAAATTATATTATGCAAGTAGAGAACAAACATTACCGAGGACACTAAGATCTAATAGACAAAACACTGAACCACCACACCACAGTGAAGTTGAAGAATAGTGTTAAAATCATCGTCTTCTTAGTATATGATATAACAAGTTTGTAATAAATTAGTTATCAGACTCCAAATATGAATAAACATTTTAAGGTTCTTAAGTATGTGCAGTTTAATCAATTAATCGTATATCAATCTGCTCAATGAACACCCATGTATTTGAAGTTAGTTTATTGCTTATCATTAATTAACTCAATTGTACGTATTTCTTTGCCGTGTGGTGTCGGCTGAGAATAACACTACCCCATTTCTACCCATGGTCATCGTAGGAGGCGACAAACGGTATAGGAGCTTCTTAAGTGATTTTTGGGCGATGCGGTTGGAGACCCGTCACCAAAAACATTTATTTACTATTACCATCTTTTCCCCAATCAACTCCCAAAAGTGGCTGCGGAATTTCTCATTCCAAAGCTGTGGCTATCCCGTTAAGTATGAACGTATTTCCTTTAGGGCTAACTTTACCTGTGTGCAAATATATGGCTGCATATATTTAATTATGTAGTATTAGTGGCTGTGTAGTGTCGGCATAGAATAGCACTACCCCATCTCTTCCCGTGGGTGTCGTAGAAGTCGACTAAGGGAAAAGGGCTTTTTTCATCTTTGCCCCTACACCAATCCAAGGTCTGCCGTGCCGAGGGATGCGTGGCCAGGGGTGAGCCTGGTCGTTAGCGTGCCGCCGTCCCGGAGCCTGGTGCACTCCGGGTACTAAATAACCTTACCTAGTCAAGCGGGGCTCTGGCTAGGCGGACAGTATATTTCCCTTGCTTTACGTGGGAACCGAATGTGTTTAGAAACTACAATTAAACGCGGTGGCGGCGATGTGGCTCGCCACTCATCACGCCGTGGTTCCTCACGGGGCGAAAAGTGGGCTAAAGAGACCCGCTTTAGTACGATGAATGTGTGTGGAGGGATGCATGAAAAATTAGATGAAGTATGTTTGATTATGGAAGAAAGAAAACTAGATTTTCTGTGTGTGAATGAAACGAAGCGCAAGGGAAAAGAGGTTTCACAACTTGGCCCATTTACAGCTATCTGGTCGGGAGTTGCCGAGAGTGATAGAGCTTGCCAAGGCGTGGGACTTCTGATATCTGAAAGGATGGCTAAGTGCATGAAAGATTATGCGTGTGTGAGTCCAAGGCTCCTATGGATAAAGGTGAAGGTAGGGCTAGTCCGGATGCGCATAATTTGCGTGTATGCTCCGGACATGTCCAGATCACTATCCGAGAGGGAGGAGTTTTGGAATCTGTTAGACGAGGTTGCGAATGGGTGTGATGAAAATGAGAAAATTGTTATGTTAGGAGATTTTAATGGTTGGGTTGGTGTGTCACGCAATGGTTGTGAAAGAGTTTTAGGAAAGTTTGGTGATAAAAGAGTGAACGAGAATGGTGAAAAAGTGATTGATGTATGTTTGGAGAGGAATCTTTGTGTTACGAACACGTTGTTTGAACACAAAGATATCCATATGTATACTAGACAGAGAGGAAGCGAGAGAAGTATGATAGATTTTGTGATAGTGGATGAAAGGCTAAGAGCAAAGGTTGTTGACACCAGAGTCCATAGGGGCATTAACGTTGGCACAGACCACTTTCTCGTGATATCACGATTAAGGGGACTGTGCACGCGTTGGCGTCACAGGGCCAAAGTGTCGACAACTGAATTTGCGAGAATAAAAGTGGAGAAATTGGAAGAGGATGAAAATATTAGAGATGAATATATGAAGAAATTGGACGACAGGCTAAGTTGCGTGGAGATGAAGGATGAATTGGAAATAGAAGAAGTATGGGATGTGCTCAAATCGTCAATGGTTGAATGTGCGACGGAAGTATGTGGATTGAGTAAAAGAACAAATAGACCACCAACAAGTTGGTGGGATAAAGATGTGAAAGAGGCAGTTGGAGATAAGAAGAAAGCTTGGTTAGATTTACTAGCGATTAAAGCTAGTAAACGAATGGATGCGAGAGTAACAGATGATGCAGTGAAGAACATTGAAGATGAATATAAGAGAGTTAAGAATGAGGTCAAGAAGAAAATAGAAAAGAAAAAGCGTGATCTGATAGAATGGTGTGAGAGGAAACTCTCTGATAATTTCCGGAATAACCAAAAGTTGTTCTGGAAATATATCCGGAAAGAAAAGGGAGTTTCCCAAAACACGAGAGTGAATGTTGTGAGAGATGAACAGGGTGAATTGGCGACGGATGAAAGTAGCATAAGACGAGTATGGAAGAACTATTTTGAGGGACTCTTTGAAAAAGAGGATTCATCCATTTCTTCGCCAATCAGCAGTAATGTTGATTGGAACGACGTTATGGGTGACTTTAGTGACAGTGAGATCAGTATGGAAGAAATAATGAGAGCAATGAAAAGTATGAAACTAGGGAAAGCGGCAGGGTATGACAGGATAAACACTGAAATGCTGAGGGCTGGTAAAGGGGTGGTGGCTTCCTGGTTGTACTTCCTTTTCCAAAAATGCTGGTCGAGTGGCAAAGTGCCACAAGACTGGTGTAAAGCGGTGATTGTGCCTTTATATAAAGGAAAGGGGTCACACCAGGAGGCTAGAAACTACCGTGGAATTAGCCTACTCAGCATTGTCGGTAAATTGTATGCAAAGGTTTTGATTGAAAGAGTGATGAATGAAACGGATGATAAAATTTGGGATGTGCAAGCAGGATTTAGAAAGGGAATGGGATGTATGGACCAAATCTTCTCTTTAAGGAGCATCACCGAAAAGTTCTTAGCTAAGAACCGAAAGGTGTATTGCTCCTTCATTGATTTAGAGAAGGCGTATGATAGGGTGGTAAGAAAGTGTTTATGGGAGGTGTTATCCAAGTTCGGTTTGGGGAGTCGACTTATACGTGCACTGATATCACTCTATGAGGATTCCAGTGCATGTGTGAGAGTAAACGGGGAAAATACTGACTGGTTCGGGATCTCTCGGGGTGTCCGACAGGGTTGTGTAGCTTCCCCGTGACAGAGTTGCGTGAAAGTGATTATGGATTGAGGATGGGTGGATTCATCATCAAATGCCTCTTATATGCCGACGATCAAGTGCTACTTGCATCATCGGTGGAAGAGCTGCAAGAGATGATGAATATTGCATGTGCGTCTTTTGAAAAAAAGGGAATGAGGGTGAATGTGGATAAAACAAAAACTATGGTTTTTGAGAGAGAGGTGAATATGACCGAATGCGTGATTGAGATTAATGGTAAGAAAGTGGAACAAGTGAAAGAGTTTGTATATTTGGGAAGTTTGTTTACTAGGGATGGAAAGTGTGATGAAGATATCGAGAGAAGAGTGAAAAAGGGTAATGCGGTAAATGGAGCACTGGATAGTCTAATGTCTAGTCAGTCGGTGTCTGAAAAGGCCCGAATGGCTGTGCATGATGCTGTCCTCGTTCCTACGCTTATGTATGGCAGTGAATGTTGGGTGTGGCAGAAGAAGCATGAAAGTAGAGTGAATGCAGTAGAAATGAGATCCCTCAGAAAAGTGTGTAATGTAAGGTTATGTGATCGTGTGAGGAATGATGTGATTCGTGAAAGGTGTGGTGTAAAAGATGATATTGTAAGAAAGATAGAAAAAGGAATGTTGAGATGGTTTGGGCACATAGAGAGGATGGATGACAGTAAATTGGTGAAAGAGATATATAGAGCCAATGTGGAAGGTAATGTTAGTAGAGGACGACCTCGGAGGACACATTTGGATCAAATAGAAAATGTGCTCAAAAAGGCAGGTGTCCGCAGTATGAAGAATAAAAGAGCATGTATGAAAAGATTGATGGATGTAAACGAAGCCAGAGAGGTTTGCCAGGATCGTACAAAGTGGCGATCGATAGTCTCTGCCTACCCCAATGGGAACTAACGGCGTGAGAATATGTATGTATGTATGTATGTATGTATATTTAATTATCAAATATAAATCAACCGATTCATCTCATTTTACTCAACTGACAGAAAAGCATTATTCTAAGCTGAAACTACAAAGATTTTTCCTAGATCAGAATTTCAACTCATCATATTCAGCCAATTGACGACCACTGCTGGAAAAAAGGCTTCCTTCAAAAAAAACCACAAAGACTGGTCCTGTGACCTCATCCATCGGCTTCCTTCAATTTTTACCAAGGCGACGGTCCACCTTGAGAGATGCCTACCCGTCCGACACGTGGCCGCCACTCCAGAACCTTCGACCCCCACGGCCGTGGCCGTTGGTTCTGTATTTTAACTAAAGCGTTTACTTTGGTCATTTGTAGAAAATATATCCTAACCGGCTGTGGACCGGATATGCGTTTCAAATCAATTTCAAGTTATGATGACTATAATTAATTATTCATCGGATGTAGATAGCAAAATGACCCAAATGCTTACTTTGTTTAGTACTAAGACTAGAAATTACTTTCGATTATACTTTATATAGAGTTATTCACTCATGTAGTGTGTCATAAAGCTTACGACTGCGTACAACATTAGTATTAAAATACTAATAGATACGGCAGCATCAAAGTAGAATGAAAGTAGGCATGCTTTATTTATTAAATAGCAGAGGGCTGCTTGTACAGGTATTGTTATTTTTTAAACATCCAAGATTTTTGCAATCACTGTTCACCCATTTATGAATGTTTGCGTAACGATATTGATATATAGCCTATGCTTCTTAGTATTTGTAGGTTTCTATTGAAAGAAAAAGAAAAGAAAAGAAAAGATTTTTTGTATTTAGCACACATGTACAGTATTCAATGACAATGACAAAATTTAAGGAAATGGTTTCGCTAAATTGGGCCCACAATCAGTAATTTCTGAATTCTTATTGCGAAATATTTTTTGCTTGGTTTATTCATTATAGAAGAACAAACAACCAAGATAGCTCAGTGGTTGGAACATGCGCATATCATGCAGATAGGCATCGGTTCGATCCCCTACGAGTCGGGCCTTCACCAATGTCTCTTTTCTATAGTCATATATATAATGAAAAACATCGTAAGGAAATCCACATATCTAAGTAAGTTGTTGTAACTACTTAGTCATTTGTATTCGTACAAAACGGTGATTCTTCTACGTCTACGTCTTCTATCACGTGAGTACACTGTCTAAGCAAAACGTGGGTACTCTGAACACAAAGTGACAATGTCATGTGATGTTCATAAGTATTAGCACTTCTACCAACCTCTTTGAGGGTATATGGCGTGAATGTTTGAGTTGAATAAAAACTAACACAACAAACAAATCTATCCGCATTATTTTTTTACAAGTAGAGATAAATTAACATAACATAACATAAACGTTCACGCCGAATATCCCCGAAGGGGTTGGCAGAGGTACTAATACTTCTGAACATCACGTGACTTTGTCAGTGTACCCACGGTTGTCAGAGTACCCACGTTTTGCATGGACGGTGTACTCACGTGATAGGGGGCAGGCCTATCGCCGTTTTTGTACGAATACACTGTCACATGACTAAGTACAACTCAGCCATGTGGGTTTCCTCACGATGTTTTCCCCAACCGTTAACAACCATGATAAATTAACCACACATATGTCTTTAGAAAAGACAAATTGGTGTAGGCCCGACCCGGGATTTGAACACTAGTCGTTTGCACGATAACCGAGTGTTCTACCCACTGGGCTATCACGGTTGTTATAAATAAATTAATTAAAGTAAAAATGAAAAATTGTGATGATTTATATAAATCCCGATATGACGATGCTTTGTGAATGCTAATGATAAATTCTATAATGTTTTTTTGTATTGTACATATATACATAGTTCCCATTGGGGTAGGCAGAGACTATCGATCGCCACTTTGTACGATCCTGACAAACCTCTCTAGCTTCGTTTACATCCATCAATCTTTTCATACATGCTATTTTATTCTTCATACTACGGACGCCTGCCTTTTTGAGCACACTCTCAATTTGGTCCAAGTGTGTTTTCCGTGGTCGTCCTCTACTAAAATTTCCATCCACACTAGCTCTATAGATCCCTTTTACCAATTTTCTATCATCCATCCTCTCTATGTGCCCAAACCATCTCAACATTCCTTTTTCTATCTTTCTTACAATATCATCTTTCACATCACACTTTTCACGAATAACACTAATTTCTCACTCGGTCACATAATCTAACATTACATTTTTTTCTGAGGGACCTCAACTCTACTGCATTCACTCTGCTCGCATGCTTCTTCTGCCACACCCAACATTCGCCTCCATACATAAGCGTAGGAACAAGAACAGCATCATGCACAGCCATTCGGGCCTTTTCAGACACCGATTGACTGATCATTAGGCTATTCATTGCTTCATTTTACATCCCTTGTAAACAAACTTCCCAGATATACAAACTCCTTCACCTGTTCCACATCCTTACCATCAATCACAATCGCGCATTCTGTCACATCTTCCTGTCTCTCAAAAACCATCGTTTTGGTTTTATCCATATTCACCCTCATTCCCTTTCTTACAAAAGACTCACAAGCAATATTCATCATCTTTTGCAACTCTTCTGCCGATGATGCAAGTAGCACTTGATCGTCAGCATACAAGAGGCATTTAATGATGAATCCACCCATTCTTAGTCCATAATCACTTTTACGCAATTCGTCAAACAGATGACTGTTTGACCATGAACAAATTGAAGAGCCACGGAGAAGCTACACATCCCTGTCGGAAGCCCCTAGAGATGCCGAACCAGTCAGTGTTTTCCCCGTTTACTCTTACACATGCACTAGAATCCTCATAGTGATACCAATGCACGTATAAGTTGACTCCCCAAACCGAACTAGGATAACACCTCCCACAAACACTTTCTTACCACCCTATCATACGCCTTGTCTAAATCAATGAAGGAGCAATACACCTTTTGGTTCTTAGCTAAGAACTTTTTGGTGATGCTCCTTAGAGAGAAGATTTGATCCATACATCCCATTCCTTTCCTAAATCCCGCTTGCACATCCCATATTTTCTCATCAGTTTTATTCATCACTCTTTCAATCAGTACCTTAACCTTAGTTTTTGTATTGCGTATAATCTTGATCCCTTATTTACCGAAACTCAACGTTTCGGGAATATGATGAGGCTATTTCCTCTTATTTCATTCACTGTATGTGTAATGGGTGTGTCTGAGCTCAGTAGTGTTAGCTTAGAATTAGAATAGCACTAACCCTTTTCTTCCCGCGGTTGTCATATGAGCTGACATAATGCAGGAAATCTTTTCCTTTTTAATAATAATTATAACTCTAAAAGCGACATGATAGTCCAGTGGGTAGAACACCCGCCCGAAAAACAGAAGGGCGTGAGTTCCAATCCTGGGACGGGTCTACACCAATTTGTCTTTTCTAAAGTCATATGTGTGGTTAATTTATCATGGTTGCTAACGGTGAGGGAAAACATCGTGAGGAAACCCACATGGCTGAGTTGTACTTAGTCATGTGACAGTGTATTCGTACAAAACGGCGATAGGCCTGCCCCCTATCACGTGAGTACACTGTCTAAGCAAAACGTGGGTACCTTATCTGGAAACTAGATGGCGCTTGCCATGTGAGTTCAGGAGTATTGGTACCTCTGCCAACCCCTTCGGGGATAAACGGCGTGAACGTTTATGTTATGTTATGTTTATAACTCTAGCTACCCTTTACAAAGATTTATATTCGTGAGTATATGTATGTTACAAACATTCACGACTATCACAATATCGATTAGCACTCGTAGGCTTAAAAGACTGCGATGGAATGGAGATGTCCTATTCTACTAACCAATACTTATACTTATATAATTAATTTTGTATTACCTACCTTATCTATTTCTTTTTCTTATAACTAGAAGGAATATGGATTGTTATCTCCAACAGTGCCTATTTCAGAAGACTTCAGCATTCAAAATTTCGGAGAAATGACGTTCTTCCTGTCCCTGCAATTAAATAGAATTTCTGCTTTTTTTCTCGAAGTTCAGCCAAGATTAAAGAGTTTTCATACAAACACTTTATGCACTTCGATGTATATGCATTCAATCGTTGCCTATTTTTCATGAAATACATGGCAAGACATTACACTTCGTGTATAAATTAACCTTTATTAATTATTTTATTTATATATTTTTTCTGTTTAAAGAGAATATGGCCACGTATAGCTACCGTACTCCGAGTAGATTCACATGTCCAGTCCACCCAACAACGATACGGATCGTAAACCAATAACCAAATGCTCCCTGTTTCATCTCACAGAGGTCGGTGAACTATTAACCTGTGTTTATAATTCCGAGTTCCGCGTTTGAATTGCATTCAATTTGAGAGTAGTTTGATCCGGGATAGGTACAACTCAGAATAGCTATCAATAACAGAGTGCAAGTCTTAAGCGGCGCGGTACGATTACTCAATTTTATATACTTCCGGTCACTATACTTGCCTCAATCAAAGGGCAAACAGAGTCCTAAATGCGTCCGCCATTTGGAACATTAAGAATAGAGATGAGAAATATTTAATAAGTTAACATCCATTTCTTCTCTAGAAACACAAGTAGAATGATTAACAAGTTTCTAAAGAAGCGATGAAGACTTGAGCGATGTGGCTAGAGTAGAGACGCAGCACCAACTATCCTTTACTTTACCATCTTTCCCCCTCTCAACTTCCAAAATAAGTCTTTTGGGATTCATAGGTGTGAGTATAGGTTTATAAGTAGACTAAAAACGTATGAAGTGCCTTAATAGTGCTAACACACTTCTTCCCGCGGATTCTGTTAAGGTATGAGAGCTTTTTAAGTTATTTATTATTATTATTTATTTTATTTTAGGCGATGTGGCTAGAGACTCATCATCAACCACTCTTCATATAATCTTTTCCTTACTCAACTGTCAGAAGTGGCTGCGAAATTTATAAACGAGACTCTTGCTACCCCGTTTACGAATTTATAGCTGTAAGTATATGCGTGTATGTATGTAGACTAGAAAGAAAGCTTGATGTTATATTAAAATTATGTTACTCATATAATTTTCTTACTTACTGTTTATTAAAGGCTCATTTCAACTGATTATTCACTATATAGGCTAGATAATCTAGATAATTAAACAATCAATGGCCTGTTACATTTCCTCTACAATTTAATTATTTACTTCTTTTGCTATTGTAGATCATTAATTGTAATTATTTTATTCATTTAATCATTTCATAGAGTAATGATAATTATAAAATGCCACTATTATATTTTGTATAGATACGTAATACTAATACTTTATAGTAGAATTAAAAGAGCTGTTCATGATTTGCACTCGCACATGCAAAGTCAAATTTTAAGTAATTCCACAATAACCAAATTTCAGGTGTTAGCTGTAACAGAAAACCTACCAATAACATTTTTATGTACTGAATGAGGTGTGTTGGACGAAACTATATGCGAGTTCTACAGACATTATGTAGAGACAAAAAGCTGCTTACTCTATTCTACACGCTCTAACTTCAGTAATTGTACACATTATTTACTATGTTTAACTTGGCCGTTTTACTAACGTCACTGTTGAAAATATTATTAACTGTTAATGTGTATTAATAAATAGAGAAGGTAGATTTTCTAATCTAAATACAGACCCGGCTTCTTCACAGCATGCTCTGAGCAATTGCCCAGTGGCTCATAGCTCTGGCCAAATCAGCATATTCCATTTACATTTTTTTCTGAATAAGTTGTGTTGAACCTTCATTATTACCAAATGCGTGGGTTGTTGGCGGTAGGCAAAGATGGCTCTATCTTAACAAATCTCTAAAGAAAGGGTAAGCGTTATGATAACTTATCGAAGTAATTTTCAAAGTAATTTTGTTACAAAGTTCAGTCGATCTTGTTGATAATGTAGAACGGAAGAAACCAATTGAAGAGTTAGCGACATGGCAATGATCGATGAACCATAATGCAGTGCATTGTCATCTGTCACTATCAAATATTATTATGTAAAGTTGCATGATTATGTATCTATCAGTTGTATCTTTTACTGTAAGAAACTCCAAACTTTGCGTAAGATATAATTTTGAGATCCCATTTGGATAAAATGTAGATATGGGCGTATATTATCCGAATGACACAAATAATTTATTTTATTTTATTACTTTTAGCCTAGTAATCATACCGAATATGGAAAACCTCTTGCTGGTATGGTGTTAAAATAAGTTAAATGGTTAAATGCTAAAAAACTAGCAGACAAAACGGAGAGTTTTCATTTATGAATTCTCTATGTTGATATGTGACAAGTGTGATAAGCCCGCGAATTGTACTTCTATTTAAGAACATAACCTCTGTAAAATGATTTAACCGTGACGTACAATAAGAAGTTTTCAATTAAGAAGTAAACATATAAATATCTAAGAAGAAAAATCTAAGTTCGTATCCTGACTGACTATTTAATCAAATCAAATATTCTTAATCTTATAATCTCTCAAGCTGTCTCCAGGCTGTAGGAAAAATCATTCAAATTAAATCCGATGTTTAGGTATAATTAATAATTTTCCTCTTATTCCGTTTCAGTCGGTAGTCTCACCACAGATGCGGATCCCTCCGAAAATAAACACGAGCCCGTCCAGTATTTCATGAATGTTTGCATTTCTCGAAATTAATTTGAGGCCAACACGTGTTCATGTACTTTTTAATAACATTAAATTAAGTGCTTTCGTTTTAAATTTAGCTTACATTACCATATGTTATGTATGAAATATTATAATTATGATTCTGAAAGTTAGATTAGTCCTAGTCCACAACCTAATATAATCTCATTCACATATGAAATAGCAGAAAAGTTTTCGATAGAAAGAGTTGTAATTGATATATTGCTAGTCGTCTGAATACATCTCATACTCAAACCGATGATGGGTTAAGGAAGAAAGAAGGAACTTAACATTTTACAAGATCTTCCAATACCAAAGTACGTACGATTATTGCTTACGAATACGATACGAACGCTTAAGAATATTCAAAACTACTATAGCGACTGTTTTTTTTACGTAAATCCAAAAAGTTAAAAGAAGATGCTTGCTTTAAGGCTGCACTTAAAGTTCAGCGAGTTAGATTGTAAAACAAGTGTAAATCTTTTAAGTTCCAAAACGAATAGCATAGCTTTTGTATGGTCATAAAGTAATGAAGACTTATACGAATAATCTTTCTTTGTGTGAAGTATTCGATTCCCATCCCAACATCCCGGTACAAGCCGCGCCCCTGTTCGGTTCACATCTGGCAATATTTTTTATAGTCGTCGAGGCTCAGCTCGCAGGCAGGTCACAGTTGCCAGTTTTCGAAAGCTCTGTCGGTTAAGCACAGATTGAAAAAGCAATATCGACGACTCGCATCACTGCTTGCATGTGTTGATGTTGACTCGCTGTTGCAATATTGGCAAAGATGCATTTGAGTATTTGTGGTTTTGCAATATTGCTGGGCTATGGGATTTATATAAGAAAAAGTATTTTAACGACGTCATACATAGCTTGTAAGTTCGTATTAAGAGTATAGTGGTTAAATGGATCCCTGTAGTCTGGGTTAGAATTGAGCTAAGAATTAATATTTGTACACAGTGACTATGGATCTTTAAATCCGTATTTTGGATCTTATATATAAACACATTATTTAGCGCGAAATCAATACAGAAGTCACTTTAGGCCTGACGTGATCTGTTTTCCGTATAATTTATTATTTTACCTAACACATAAAAGTTTAAAGCTTGGGAGGTTGGCCAGAATCGGAAAAATTGATCGATAGTCTCTGCCTATCCTAATTATGCACCTAAACTATTTGGACTACAGGCTAAAAGCAGGTAGTATTACTGCAAAAAATATATGAGCATCAATAGAACTAATCGAGTTTAAATGAATGCATTACTTTAACTCATTTTCACCTTTCGTTTGTAATTATGCTTCTAAAGTTCCTTGAATGAAACAAAGACTGAATTAAAGGAACAGTCTAGAATGGAGCGCAACAATTAATAGATTCATGAATGAATGCGTTTCCTACGCTTAAAGCTCCAAGTTAGTTTATTTACAAACACCGCTAGCGGCTACTGAAACAGCGCACGGATATCAACACTGTACTCAAATAAACTCGTCCCTCGTTTATAAATCCAAGAATGGGTTTTTATGAATATCCTGCGTACGCGCAGGGAGCGGAGAGCTTCCTGCGCGCGTGCTAAGAAAGCTTCCTTATGAAAGTTTGGCCGCACGTGTGGGTTGGCTCCACCTGCGATGCTCGAGTCGAGCTCAAGTTGGTTTGCTCAGCTCTCTATGGAGTGAATAGCTCGAAGCTTGGTTGCCAGCCAGAGTTTGCCGCGCCGCCGCTGTGATGTGTCGCGTCACGTGATCGCTGTGCAATATAACTACTACGTACAAACTTATAAACAAACAAACGAGACATGGGGCCGCACTATGACTACTGTATGCGGGCGACTAGTGAGTGATTTTACAGTTACAGTGCATTTATTTATTATAACAAACGTTTAAGAAACGCTTTTTGTTTATTGAATGTTTTTTATACGATAGTTTTTTTTGCAGTTTTAGTAAGATGTTTTTTGTGATGATAAGTATATTTTAAATAGGAATAGGGACTGGAGGGAATGTGTGTTAAAATGTAAGACGAACTGTCGCCGAAAGTTAGATCTGCTGGCGCGGGAGTACTCGTATTTCGTAATCGGACCGAAGCTTCTATAGGTTCGATTCCCGCCAAATACAAAAATATCTAACGGAAAATTGAATTTAACAAGATTTATACATTTGATAAAATTGTATCATAAAGTCCCTCAATGCAGATTTTTATAATTTGGGTTATTCTTATTCTGTATTAGTTTAATTCCCCATCAATTCTCGAGCACCGGAAATGGTAATTACGAAGAATAATCCACCCCAAATCTCAGTATAATCCATTAGTCACGTTTTGGTATCATTATGTGTTATTTGGGCAGACCCACGCATCACCACTTCACCATTGTTCCGATTGTGTGCCATATGCCTCGGGACAACGGCACTTCAGCTTTAGGGTACTTTTGTCTGACGAGTGTGCATTTCCAAATACTATAAGTACTTTCATGCGGGCCTGCTATTAATAAATAATTGTGACTTATCCAAAACAAATTTAGAGTTTATTGTATTGTACTAGTATATGAGCTAAATTATCAAAATAGAAAATTTATAATAACGTTACTTCAGTTTCGAGGGAAAAAACTGATGTAACCGAAGAAGCTCTTATATATCTGGAGGAGATTGCTTCCAGTGATAAACCCGCTCATTGAACTTGAACTTAAAACCGAGTTTTGTTTTTGTAAATATTTCATATTGTGATTTTTAATAGAAAGTTTTTTAACTCTATAAAATTTAAAACATCTTTCAAAAAGAATAATTTGTCTCATTTAAGAAAAAAGACATTAAAAGCAAAGCAAAACTCACGGTAATGAGGAAAAGTAGTCTAAGCGTCGCTACTGGTTACAAAATTTAACATTTGTTTTAAAACAACTTCCCAGAATTATTAAGATATACGTCAGTTTTTTCGTAAAATTCTTTTCATTACTTCGTAAAATTTTGTGGATATGTTTTGTAAGTAGCATTTGGCGTGTGAGAGCGAGAATGTAACGTGAAAAATGAGAAACTAACAAATTATTTATTAAAAATACTGGCCTCGCTCTTACACGCCTCATGCTAGGATGGATAGAACTAGGCTCTATATGTTAGAGTCAGGAGTTATTGGAAATGAAAATTGACAATTATTGTAATTTAATAGCTTCTATTTAGGTGCTAAATAAAAAAATCTTTATTTCTCCTAAAATATTAACATGTCCTTATATTCTAATGGAGTTTTCAAATGAAATAGTTTTAAAACGCATTGTGTTTCTTTGACCGCTTGGCTACACTTATTGAGTCATTTATCGCGGTAGCCGTGTTACATTTCTGAATAAGTTATAATGGTAGCCATCACTTGTTTTCAATTTACATTTTCCGGTCAGTAGCGAATCTGGGTTGCAACTTCGATTCAGCCCGGAGCCCTGCCCGCGCAGAGTACCGACTTGAGTGTCGGCTCTCTATTGCCTTTATTGAATAATTCTTTGACCAGTCTCTGTTTCGCCTCCATTCACCTTGCTCTACTATGGTCGTCGGTAAATTTACAATGTATATTACTACGTATTTTTTATACTGTCAAACACAGAAATTAGAGTTTGCTTTTCTATTAAAGTAAAAAAATCATAAGTATATGAAAAAATAACTTTCCTTCTTTTCCAGATAATCCGTCATACTTTGCTCTGCCTGACAAAGATGTGACAGACAGCAGCAGCCAGCCTCCAAACAATGAGGTTTGTTCCCGGTCGGCGCCGGGGCGGGTGTGGCCTGACAGCTTCAGGTCACTGGGCTCTCGACGCCGGGAGCCAGACAGCCCGAGACGCAGAGAGTTCAGAGCTCTACTACGGTCTTTATCAGCAAAGGAACCCGAACAAGCAGAGGCGTTCCTTAAAGGGCAACCGAGGCCAGGAGATCGAGCGCCAGGGGATATGCGCTGCTCCTCCACTGCACCGAGAATCAAGTAAATATACCTTTATTACTAAAGTATACTTTGGCTATTAAGAGAGTATCAATAGCTGCTTCCTGTGATTCAAAGTTCTTTTTCCAGTTTTTAAATATAGTTGAGACTGTAAGTACTTATTCATACTTAAATTGATCTGAATTGTCTATAAAAATATAATATAAAAGAAAATACCGGATTACCCTTTTGAGGATATGAATAAAAAAGTATTCAAAATAACTTACAGTGTGGAACACGAAAGGAAACGATAATCCGGAAGCAGGTGATAGAATCAAGTCATGAGAACCGCCCAGAGGAATATACAAAAAAACTGAACACAAATTTCGCTTTGGTAGATTGCAGTCCTATATATTTTTTCTGCAAATAAAATAATCAAAATTGTATTAAAATATATTTATGTGGTATTTCGTCCCATCCAGGATTTCATATAACACAGTTTTGTATTTTTCATTTAAAAAAATTCGTCGTCTAAAAAAACGTTTAAAAAATCTTAAGCGGTTTATATTGCAAATACAAGGTATAAAAGAAGAAAATAAAACTTACTATTATATAAAGTATTAAATTATCTGTGCCTTATTATGATTTAAAAACGTATTTCCTCTTAGGAATAACAAACATACATACATATACTCACGCCATTAATTCCCATTGGGGTAGGCAGAGACTATCGATCGCCACTTCGTACGATCCTGACTAACCTCTCTAGCTTCGTTTACATCCATTAGTCTTTTCATACATGCTCTTTTATTCTTCATACTACGTACGCCTGCCTTTTTGAGCACACTCTCTTTTCGGTCTAAGTGTGTTCGTGGTCGTCCTCGACTAATATTACTATCCACACTAGCTCTATAGATCCCTTTTACCAATTTTCTGTCATCCATCCTCTCTATGTGCCCAAACCATCTCAACATTCCTTTTTCCATCTCTCTTACAATATCATCTTTCACAACACACTTTTCTCATCATTATAACTTAGGAATAACTAAGAAGAAAACTTTAACTAACTCTCATAACTAAAGATAAATAATTAAGAATAACTTAAGAAGAAATATCATATCATTAGAAATTATACCAGAACTATTCAACTGGAAGGTCCAGTTCCATAATATTTAGAGGAAAGAAAGAAAATACGTTTATTCGCAATTGTAGGCACAAGAAAAACAATTATTTTACAAAAACAAAAAAATACAACACAAAAAAATAATAAAAATACAAAAACACATGTACACTGTAACGCAGTATAAGATACAGAGTATTCAGTACTTCTTGCGCCACTGCAATAGCGAATCGGTACTGTCGCAGCATTTTCTGTGAGCCATTTAGCAGACATTGTTCATTAATTAAATAAATTTTGCAGAAAAGGCAAGATCAGCTCGACTGTGGTGACATCAGATGGTGTTCAAGAAAGAGAGGAAGTCTTCTACACCATTCCGTTACAAGGACGGAGACGCCATTCCGTCAGTGGGTACCTCGCTACGGGACCCGCCGGCGTCGGGGAGGTCACCATCGTGCCCAGCGAAGTACCCAAAATGCCTCCACCGAAATTAACCAGCGGCGATGAAGATATCAAAAGACGACGACCCAAAAACTTCACATTTAAAGGTACAAACATTATTTATAACATAGATAACTTATCGATGTTTAAAAATTTATAGGTTTCGTAGACTACTCTTCCCTATAGTTATGCAATCAGAACAATGAATTATAACGAGACAACGATAAGTTAATGGTACTAAAGGAGTAAGAATGATGACATCGAGCGTTGCACTCAAGAAACTGCCCTTCGACCTCTATATCAAAATGCACTAGAATCTCACATCGTCTAACGAGCGGCAGCCTTTAAATAATTTATTTGGAAAATACAATACGCTTTATCACACGACCAATTTACCAGTATTTGATCTGGACCGCCAATTCTAATCTGTGTTCAAACAACAATATTGACTATCGAAATCTCGAGAAGGGCAGCAAAGGTGTGCGAAACGCGTCGCGCATACAATGGGGATGAGGTTGAAGTGTTTGGGTAGTGATAACGGGCGAGGGATATTGAGTTTGGGTTCCAAATTTGTTTGATTAGGTTTGTGTTGAGACGTGCAGGATGGTTTGCGAGGCGTCCGCGGGCGGGGCGGTTAGTATGCGGGTCGCGTGCGCGCGCGCCGCAGCCTGACGCCTCCGCCAATCCGCGAAGCGCCCTCGCCGCGCGAACCAGCCGCTCCGTAGCGCTTCTTTCGCGACGTTGCAACTAGTCTTCTCTAACTTTAGCTACATATATGTGATCGCCTCGGATTCGGTTGTGATGGTTTCTATTCGTCGCATTCTATCGGCTTGCTAGGGAAGCCACCATGGTTGAGATTAGTAAGTTGCAGAAAATATTTTGATACTTTTTATCGAGTTACTTACTAAAATTGTTTTGGTATTAATATATTTGTTTCTTAGAGTTTATAATAGATATCCCTAAGTTATATTAATTTGTGTTTAACTCTATTTGTTTGTACATTTGTCAAGTTTGAAGTAATATCATTAAATACAGTTTATCATTCCAAATCACTGTTACCTAATTATATGGACGAAATTGGCAGTCTAGAACATTTAAAACAAAAGCTAAGTAACTTAATATTTCTGACTAGTGGATCGTCCCAGCTTCGCACGGGTAGCGTTGTTTTTTTAAATATCTGAGGTTTCTTTCTTCAGTCATTGCTCAAGCATTGTGAATTTCAGCGTAATGTTTTCAATTTATGAAATTTATAGCACTCCCTTAACAGTGTAGTTTGGTGATTTGAATGCGCTTTAATGAACGGTTCAGTATTTCCGTCTAATAGCAAATTTTGGAATAAAACGCCATGAAGTATTTATAACAATCTAAAAAATAAATCATTACGTTATGTAGGATGCAACTACTGGCGCCATCTAGTATGTTATATGTAAATTAGTAAAGATTTGGTTTCGATCACGGGCGCGATGGCTTATTTTATAAATAATTTCGGTGTTTGTCTACCGATTTCTATGATTCTTTTTTTATTGAATAGGTAATAATGTTACCTTTTTTAAATTAGGGATGAGTGAGAGGTTTACAAACGTAAGAGTAAACAAATATAATCAGGATGTTCCGAACTGCTAAGCTATCAGGAATTACACGTGTTATTGTGAGTTAACCGTAAAAGATAGACATATACTGTTGAGGACTTTTTTTTAGATAATTTAATGAAGAATATTTCCGTCATACATGATTTCTATGTAAATTTAACCATTAAGGCTGCACACGCGACGGAAGCTTAAAAAATGGAGTAACTTCTCCCGTTTTCCCAAAATTTCCCAAAATTCCCCTTGACTTCTCTGCTGGAAAGTATACAAAAACCTGCGCAGGAGTATGAAGAATAATTGTACCAAGTTTCGTTAAAATCCGTCGAGTAGTTTTTGTTTCCATAAGGAACATACAAACCGACAGACAGACAGACAGACAGACAAAAATTTTACTGATTGCATTTTTGGCATCAGTATCGATCCCTAATCACCACCTGATAGTTATTTTGAAAATATATTTCATGTACAGAATTGACCTCTCTACAGATTTATTATAAGTATAGATGACGGCAAATTAAGTTAAATTATGTATAGATAATTATTTCTAGAGGTGCTAATAATACAAACGTTAATGAAATAACTATGCCGTAAAGAAGTAACTATGCCTACGTTAATTAATAATAACTATATATATAATTTATAAAACCTTTTATATGAACTTTGATTAGCAACCTATTATACTACTGCTACGTGTTCTTTATCATCCACCAACCTTTTGGAATTATAAGTTGCGTATGAACTTAATTTGTTACTCTTAATAATTATCCATAGGCCTTTGTTGCTAGTTTTATATAATGTTCCGGTAATGTTTGGGCATTGTTTACGGATATAAGTAAAATTAATTATGTATCATGATATTTTAAAATCTTTTCTAAGTTTGCTTCTTCATAGCAAAGTTAAGTAGATTTAGAACTCATTGCTTGCTTATTTTCTTGAAAAAATATTAAATAAAACAAAACCTTACTAAAAATATACTTTGAAACCTTCTGACATTATATCTGCATATTGTCAGATAATTTCCAGACATTACGTACTCATTATTCAGACCGAGTCACGCATACATCCAAATGAATTAACATTGCTATGAGAAAAAACAACAGGGTGAGTGAGCATTAAATTATCATTACTTGTCAAGTCGTTCGACGTTATAAACAAATGATAATACCTACATATTAAACGAATCAGTATTCAAAGCTCGATTTTGTCTCGATCATGGCAGAATACAATGACAATGGTAGTTAAATAGAAATGTCCAAAATGATAATGGAGTAGAGGCCGGTCGTCCCTGACAGGTCCATTACACATGCGCGGCAGAGAAGCGGCGCAGATCGGCTGAATAAACATGGGACACATTTACATGCACCGGAGCGACGAGCGGCCCCGACGGGAATCATAATGCGACCTGGCACCAGGAATAAGCGTACTCTCTCATGCCCGCGACAATGTGTGGATGATGTGAGAACCCCGACAGCCGTCATGTTAACTTTATGTCATCCGTAACAACCACGTCCGATTATTGTTCGACACGCTCATTATATGCAGGCGACTCCAACCCGAAATTTAAAATCGTTTCTTAAGAAATCTCCTGTCTATATACCCGTCGTGAGTACGGACTGCATTGTTTTAATCTAACATGAATCAAAATTCTACACGAGTAAGCATCCTACAACCCACTCAATACTCAACAATAGAAGCAACAATTCATGAGTTAATGTTCTATTGTCACTGTCTTACTCTTATCTCGTACCCGATTTAATTACCAAGCTACTTGTGATTTTACTGGCGTCTCCTCGCGGGACGAACGACACACTATCGCTTCTGACCGAATTCAAGGCTAGTATTCGTTTCTACTTAGCTGTTAAATGCTAATGATTTGACATTCCTTGCTTTTGTTGGGAGAAACTTTTGCTTGTTTTCACACAAAACGGCCCGCCCAGTGAGCCGCCAAACAGTATCTCAGACTTGAAGTCATATTGTTTATTTATTATTTAATTCTGATGAATCACTTTCATATGTAGGTTATTTATGAGCGACATTAATATCTTATGCCGCTTTTAATTTTAAACGATAAAAAACAAAATGAACTCGTTTCATTTACTGGCGCGTCTATTAATGTAATTTCCGCGAAGCCATTTGCTTGTAATAGACAGAGCACAACTAAAAACAAGGAGTGACTTCCTAATTTGTTTAAAACTTAAACAATGTCAATAAGCCACATCCCGTATCTGAGTAAATTGGATGACCTACAAAACGTGTTGAAGCGCTTATTGTGGAAACAGAAAATAGTAAAGAATTGTTGATAGTAGCATAAAAAATGGTCTGAATTCTGACAAGATGGTAAGGAAAGGAAACAAAACACATCAAAGGGAAACAAGAAACGTTTACGAGATGGTTCACAAATGTTTCGCTGTGTAACACCTTTCAGATGGTGCGTGGTGTGCGCTCCAATTTACTTTCAAAATCTGACACGTATCCGGTAGGGAAGTTAAAAATAGGTAAAACTCTACATACGGCCCGATACAGAGACGGGTTAAACGTACTCGATTATAACAAACATATTTCTTTGTAATAACATTCCATAATGTTTACGCGAGAAAAGCACTGGTGCTGCTTTACCTGAACTTCTAGCATTTATTCTATTCCACTGACTGTGACATCTTAGCAGAGATTTTAAGAAACAGAGAATATAAATTAAAATCCTTTTGGTATTCCTTTAGTGGTCGTTTTGAATATCTGAATCAACCATAAGTATTCTAAATGAGTATTATTCTTGTTTTACCACATATAGGAACAAAACACTATTAGATAACACACATTATTACGCTACTTACGCTAGCATGATTTTACTAAATTAAAAATCTTATAAAAGTTTTTCTAAGCAACAGTTACAGTATACATATTCATCACCTAATGGTAGAATTGGTTGTTATTTATGAGAGAAAACATTAATTGAATATAATAATTAATTTTCAGTTATTGAATTTATGAAACCACCAAGAAGTTATGTTGAAACCTGAAAAGTGCTGCCCATTCTTGATAATTTATTTTTGCTGCTGTTTTACACATATGTAGCAGGCTTATAAAGACGTTGAATCTACATTCCACGTCTTTCATCATATTATATGTTTGCATAGACTCATACACTCACGCCATTAGCTCCCATTGGTGTAGGCAGAGACTATCAATCGCCACTTTGTGTGATCCTGACAAACCTCTTGAACTATATTTAAATAATGACCAAGCTAATAAGCATATATCAAAGCTTTTGAACCTTTTGTTATTTGTTATGGAATATATATTTAATGAAATGCAAGTAACCGAAATGGGTTTTCGTAAGTCACAGATTTCAAATTACATTTATTAAATATAATTGTTCATATTTGCAACCACCGGTATCAGTTCCTATACTTAAAAATACATAGTCATCTGATAAAGTTTTCAGAAAGTTACAAGTTTGTTTTAAGACATCTCTAATGGTAGCCCATATCAAGCGAAAATGCTTATCATTCACACCCATTATTCCTAAAACAAATCACATCAACAAACGATGCGATAAAATGTCAGTAAATAAATCTTTTCAAATACGATAATGATCAAAGTGTAAACATCCGGTACTAGAGATATCGACTATTGCAGTTTGTATGCTAACAGGGCCCGATTATTGCCAGCAGTGTAAGTGTAGACTACCCATCACTATGCAATGCAGTGTAGAGCGCGCGACCGGAAATACATCCAGATTTATTGGAACGTATTCACCTCAGCGCAGCCGCGCACACCATGCCCACCCTAAAGTAATATCCGTTTCCTAAATAGACAACACGTCTGTCATGTGGCCTGGATCATAAAAACCTCTATGCTTGTAACGGTTTAGATGGTCTGGGTTCTAAAGTAGTCTTGTAGCTGTACCTTGGATTTGTTGCCGCCCTATTAGGATTAGCAATTTATAACCAGATAACCAGAGTCAAAAACATCATATGATATAATTCAGGACTTACGTACTTGCATTTGCAATTTGATAGCTAATCTCTTTAGGACAAGCTAACAAACATTCATCAAAATTAATATTTATCGCACTAAGATGCGTAAAAGAAATGTGAGGTACGTTAAGAGTATTAAACGCAAGTTTATATAATACAACTTATCTACTTAATATAAATTTTCAGACTCTTAAACAAGAAATCCTTAGTCGCTATCAAATGAATGACATTCTTCATGCCCGTTGATCCCTAAACAAGAGATCCTTTCAGTCTCACTCGAAGATGATTGGAAATATCGCGTAACATTCTTTTAAGAGAGTGTATTAATGAAACAGTGGCAGAATTGTTAGGAATCATATATAACTCGGAACGATCAGTTATTAATACAGAGATTTAAAAGAAAGATAGTTTGAGCATTTGTTTAGTGATATGGAGTCACGATGAACATATGCGTGTAGCTAATTAGTTATTTATCATTCAGAGATGGAGGACATCGCCATATTGTGGAGCTCAGGGTCGCCCGAGAGCGCGCTATGGGCCGACTACCTCGTCGCCAGCTTTGACAAGATTATGTCTCAGCGAGCGAGGCATCATTATAGGTTTGTATAGATTATTTTTAATACATACATATACTCACGGCTATAAATCCCTAGATAAGGTAGCCAGAGCTAAGGAATTAGAAATTCCTCGGCCACTTTTGAAAAGTTAAGTGGGGAAAAGATCTCCAACCTCATCGCCCAAAAATCCCTTAAATGCCCCAATACCGTTAGTCGCCTCTTACGTACACCCACAGGAAGAAATGGGGTAGTGCTATTCTAAGCCACACACACTACACGGCAAATATTAATATTATTTTTAATGTCATCGTTAAATTGGATAATGGTAACTTGGTTTGGTCAAAATTATATTCTTACAGAGAAGTTATTGCACAGCAATGTTAAGTTATAACTAGGACTCCTTCACATACACACACATATACCGGCACTCACGCATAAACTTATACGCAAATGCACACTTATGTTTTAACTTAAGTTTAATAATATAGTAGTGTTGTATATCATCTTAATTTATGAACAAGGTGAGATGTGATTGTCAAGTTTGTTCTTTGAAAAGAAACATCGGCTCGTCTAGGCTTAGATGTTAGTAGTCAATACTGTCCTATTGTTTTCCCATGACTGTAATAGATAAAGGTTGAGGGTATTACCATCCTTTATTTTACTATGTCTTTCGCTCTCAACTTCCAAAAATGGCTGAATAAATTTATTGATTCCGAATCTCTGGCTATTCTTTTTGATATGAAGATTATATTATAATGTTAAAAAAGTAACCTTTGTATACCATAAACTAAGATACATGAAGCATTTTAATATGAATAACTATTCGCATTACAGGGTGACTCAAATGACAGTTGAAGAACTAATGGATACAGATTCATCGGATAAAATAAACAAATTAATGAAGGCACAACTTCAAATAGTGATTCTTTGTCCAAAACTGGCGTCGAAGCTCGGCGAACTTAGACGTGATCTAAATTCCGAGAATCTTTTCAAAGTTGATAAAGTGTTGGTTATGTTGTTGGGCGTCGAAAAAGATGACATTATTGCTGATAACTCAACCGGTAAGATATGTTTTATTTTTCACACTATTCAAACATGACAAGGTATTAAAAAAAGTATATTATACTATTAAGTTAGTGTAGGATTTAATTGGCTATATTTTTAAAGGATCGTAGTCGAAACTACGAGATTAAATATCCAAAACTTCTAGAAAACCAAGATTAAAGGTATTATTATTATCTAATTTAAAAGGATTACTCGTCTTCCTAATACAGTTGAAATCTCTTCCAAGTCTTCTATAGTGTTGTTTATTGCCGTTTGTAATTGTAATTTGTGATTGCAGAGTATCCCAATATAGAGCAATGGCCAATGATGTCCGTGCGAGAGAAAGACACCACATTCGTGGATACATTCCTGACCGCTGCCGTCGGCATCCTGAGAACTAAAGACTGCAAAGACAACACTACCACCGATCGAACAGCCTTCTCTATTGTGCCAAAGAAAGTTAAAATTGTAAGAATTTTTGTTTGAAATAAATTTTTCATGCTCCTTTTTTATGAAAATCAAATTAAGCAAAAAAAGGGACTGACTATACCTTGACTATAATTATTGACAATGTCATGTGTGTTTCTATAGTTAACTGTAGTTGGTATCTCATGCGGGGTAATCCTAAAGGGTTCTAGTATTGATTTTATTTATGGTTTACAGTGATGTGATGGTTTCATAATATGAAATCATATATGAATAGCTTATAGACAAGAAGTTGTAAGCCTAACATTGGGATCTCTTAGATTATTTACCTAAGTAGCCGCTAGGGTCTCAGCTTTGTTATTATAAAAAAAACGTATTAAACGGTAGTACAACATTAACTGATTCTTTCCAAAATTGTGAAGAAGTGTAACACAATTATTTTTATTTTTTGCAGGGACAAAGTAGAGTTATAGCTCTTCTGAATGATCCGATAAGAGAAGAAGATAGCATAAAAGTCATGGTCGACAAGAAAGGAGAAGTGTTGCACATAACTTCGTTCAAAAAGAGAAACCCATACACTCTTCAATTTGATATACCTGGTAAGAAAAGAAATTGTTATACACTTTTCGTAGGCTTTTTTATTAAAATATTTTGCTTGTAGGATCACATTAATGGTAATAATTGGTTTCGTAAGCTTTTTGTTTTTGTATGAAATAAGTAGTCTCCATGAGTATATTTTAAAGTATACAATGCGCCTGTATTGCTACTATTTGCCATCATTATACTATGTTTTTTTAGTTATCTTAAATGTTTATTTACATATTTTATATACTGATTTGTACTTTCAGAATCTTGTTTGGAGGTATCCATGTTAGTGTGGGTTCGAATAAGTAAGAACGGCCAATCTCTCGGACGGCGACAAATTAAATGTGAAAGTCGATTACGAGAACTCGATCAGCTACTTAGAGCCTCTGATCACCCACTCGAATTTATGTGCCAGGTAAACACATATTTCGCAATTTGCATTTGTACCTATCAAGTAACTAACTTAGGTAAATTATAATTTTTATATGGTTTATTTCAGACGTTGGGTTTCAAAGCTACAAGTCGAGAGCAATTAGATAGTTGGATGTTAAGTGCGTTCCAAAAGAATATACCACCGCATTTCAATCTATTAGCATCACCAGAGCAGTTCAACCCAAAATCAGACGTAACAAGTAAGTTGTATTTAGATATTATCTATTAAGGAAGAATCTCTTTTTGACTATTGCTTGATAATGTTTTTTTAACTTGTCATATCCCGGCGACCCATTCGTAGGTCAACGATTAATTTTCTATTTATCCCGCCGATCCATTATTGGTAGGTCACATTTTGATAGTTTTTTGGAGACCTCGGGATTTGACAGTTTTACGCGATGGGCACGCTGGGGTGTGACAGGTTAATATAACCGTCGATGGGAGTTCCTGATGTTACTATCGTCATTACGTTTCTCTCATTGAGAAACAGTTTAAAGTTATCTGTTTTTCATTTTTACCATTGACGCATCCAAATCATCTGAGTTGTTGCCCAGATTTATTTATTTGTTTACTTTTCTAGGTACAGAAGAGTATCCAACACTCCTTCATTGGGCGGCTCGTTTTGGTCTCGAAAGATTTGCTTGGCAGTTACTGGAGTGCCCCGGAGGTGGTGCGGCGTGCGCTCTCAGGAATGTCAGACAATTGACGCCCGCTGAGCTGGCGAAAGAACATCGACATGACAAGTTAGCAGATGTACTGTCTTCGCATCTGGTATGATATTTTTACTATTAGTTGATACATTTTTCCTTTGAATGTATTTCTTAAACACAAATATTTTAGATATGACTTTAAAACATTTTATAATATATTTTTCAGCAAATGAACGAGTTTTCAAATATGTACTATTATCTTAAGAACATGACTGAGAATAATGAGGAAGATAATATTGATGCCAAAAATAATTGTGAAGAATTAAGGATTGTCGAATCTCACGATGTCATAGATGCTCCAAGTGCAGAGCTAGATACCAAAAATGAAAACGTAGCAGATCCATTCAGCGAAGTATGTACGCAAAATTTGGAAGAAGGTATTTTTAAGAACGAAAGAAAGCGGCCAGTTCTAAAGATACCTAAAGAATCAGAGCAACTTTACCAAAATGATTTTTCCGTGCAAGAACAAACCGATGACAAAATACAACAAGCAATAGAACATGATTATCTCTTCCAACCGTCGAACATCAAAGTGGAGAGCCCCAAATTTAAGTGCAATAACCTTTACGTCAACAGTTCGCGACTAACACCACAACCCTCCGAAATATTTTTGTATTCTCCAACGGAAGAATCCAGAAACTTTACTGTAGATACACCAACTAGCGATATAAGTCAGATAAATTTATCAACCAGAGATTTTAGACATAGCGGGAGTATGAAGTCAGGTAAAGAAAATTGTCCTTTGACAGGCCAAGATGAATTGGCTGAAATAATTATGGACTTCAAAAATAATGTTTTCACGATATCAGAGGTAGAGAAATTGGTAATGGAATGGAAAAATCGTAACGAAACTCAACAATCCTTGAAAGAAAAACAAGAGCAACTTAACAAAATGAGAGACGAATATGATAAAATACAACAGAAGTTAAAAGATCACTTGAAAAGACCTACACCGTTCGAAAGAGTGAAAAAGATGTTTTCCAAAAATAAAAACAAAAGTGAGTACCCTTTAATATTATTTAAAAATGATGAGGTGTAATATTGATTTGTTGTAGGAAAGATACAAGAAAGAAAAATAATACTAATGATTTAAAATAAATATTTTATTACAGATTCTGAGAACGGAAGTGTCGAAAAAAGAAATGGAAGCACACGACCTAATAGCAGCCTCAGCGAAAGTACGTTTTATTTTATCATGTTTTCAACTTTTTTTTTCATTTAAACGTTATCATATAAGGTTTTTTTATTGTGATTCTTACACATAATATGTTTTTAATAACAATATTTATCAATAGGTTCCGCTTCTTCCGGCCGACTGAGCACAGTTAGTGGGGGGAGCGTGTGTGAGACCAACAGTATGATATCAGAAATCGATGAGAAGACGCGATCCATTGTAAGTATTTAAGCCGCATTCCTTTCTTAATATTCATAAGGCTAACATTGTAACACAATCACAAATATGTATCTGTGTAGCAGGTGCCGCAAATAATGCCGACATGCTTAAATGTATGTATTACAGAACTGATTCTTACAATTTGCACGCGATCCGAATACAAACGAACCTTGTTGATGTAGATAAATAAATTAAGAATTGCATTGTATGCTCTTGATTGGCACGATACGAACTAAGAAAATATATCATATTTGCAACGTTTGCCATATTAACATGAACTTTTGACATACCATAAACAGATATTATCAAAAGATATTTGAAAGACTACTATCATCCACATTTGAGTAGATTCTGCCAAGATAGAAGATAAAAACATACATGTAATCACATAAATATACTCACGGCTATCAATCCCTATAAGGGATAGCCAGAGCTAAAGAATAAGAAATCCCTCAGCCACTTTAGGAAGTTGCGTGGGGAAAAGATGGTGAAATAAAGGTTGTTGGTGATGGGTCTCAAACCGCATAGCCTAAAAATCCCTTAAAAGCCCCAATACCGTTAGTCGCCTGTTACGTACACCCACCGGAAGAAATGGGGAAGTGCTATTCTCAGCCGACACACACACAGCTAATATGGAATCTCATCACTCCATCATCATCATGGAATCAAAAATACATGAATTGACGCGTCACACAACTTGTATAATATAGTAAAAGGTATCATTATTTGTAGTTTACTATACATAATATACTATATCTTCGTTTTCAGTTATCATCAAGCACGCTAACGATGCAGTCAGCCCACAGCGACATAGAAAGTCGTATCGACGACTACTTGATCCCGCCGCCACCGCGACCCCTGAACGGTCCACCGTCACTTACCACTTTTGGGCATCCACGACACGAAGCTAATAGGTAAAGTTTAATTATCAGTTTCTCGTCGCATATTGTGTCGACAGTGTGCTCACGAGGTGAGCAAGTCGTAGTTGAAACTACTAACATTAAGTTGAAGATCTTTACAAAGAAGTTTTTTATATGTGCGAAGTGTCCACCTGCTGCTTACAAGAGTACTTTTATTAGTTTCCGTTTTCTGCAATGGAACTTTAATTGATATCCCTATTTCCCTTGTCTCTCCCTTGTTTCCAAAGTGGCACTTCCAAGTAAAATAAAACTATAGAAGCCTACCAAAATACAACGCCCCTTTAATTCCCTGATACATCAATATATTTAATTCACAGAAGTCACATGGCAACGATTGTCGAACGCGAGCCGTCCGCATCAAGGGAACGTCTCGACAACTTGGAATCGCGTAACGGAACGCATCTCCTACTAAACTTCAACCGAGAACGGAACGCACCCCGTATAGATCGCGACCCCGCACACATGTATATCAATATATCTGCTACGCACACATAGATATTATACACCCCTGCTACACATACATAACTATGACCCACCTTAACTTACTACAAATTGATTTACTTGAAATCAAATGTAATTAATATATCTGCTACACACACTTAGCATTTATCTTTAACACCATATTTCTTAGTGATTTACTAGAAATAAAGTCTTGGATCTAATTTGTGTTCCAATTTCAGTATTGAACAGAAAAGACCTAAATGTTTTACCGGTCCTCAATAGATTATGGTAGTGCGCTCTACTGTTTAGTCATGTGGTTTAAAAATTGTATATAACCTGCCGCAACTGTTAAATGTTATAGGAACTACTCTGGGGTACTATACGTGGGATTTTCGGGTAAAATATACGTGGGTCGTAAATTGAATTGGAGTCATACGCACATTATTAAGCAGGTTATCTTCATAGCATTTATCTTAGTTGTACAGTTACAAATGAATATAAATTTCCAATATTTTAAGGAACAATTACCAAAATTTATTTAAATATTTGTTATTATTGCGACAAAAAACGCCGGTTACTTTATAGGAGGAATCGCAATGATGTTATTTCTTTAATTTCTTGCACAGATAATTGAGATTGAGTTATTGTTTGTTATAATCAAATAAACAGAAGACTGAAATAAACTGACTCGAAAAAGTGTACATAGCATAGCCAAATATTTTCAATATTTATTTTTATAGTCAAAATGTAGTTTAATTAGTTTTAATTGTAATAAAGAATCTGTACTTCTATAGTTATAATCACTATTGAAAAAAATATAAGAGTATTTATAATTTACTCTTATTTGATGCGAATGAGAAATGTATTTCTTCTTGCAACGTATAGTAGATGAATACCATAATTTTGTCAAATGAACAAATCTGTAATTATATTTTTGCATTTATAAATTATCAATAAATAAAACATAGATATATCAACACCATTTTTTATTTCAATACCGTTTTAAAAACATACTATTGCACTTTCTTAATAAATTGCTGTCTTTGACAGGCAATATAATACATATTACACATTACAGATACTGAATTAGTGCAGACAACTTTACAAAAAAACTGAGATTTTGAGAGCAAGTATATCACATAAATACAAAAAAAACACGGTAATTATTCCGTATAAAAGAAAGTTTTGAAGTTTAAATGTTACATATCTTACTCTCATTTGTTGTTAGGGCACTAGTTCACTGTCAGCGAATGTATTTATATATTTATAAACATGTATGACATTTGCAGATGTCAATGCTTTTCAGATACGTATACAAATTTTAAATTATCTAGACACCATTTTTCTTATTCCGATGACTATAATTTATTGCTTTAATAATTATTTTTTTAGACAAAGAGCGTTAAATACAGCCAAATACAATAAAATCAAAAGCAGTATTTTTAAGGTGTCGTTTTATGGTTCATTAAAAAGCTATCATTAATAAATGTATCACAAACTGACTAATATACGCATGTTATAAATAATATTTCATAAATAACTAAACCTACATTTGGTTAGTAAAAAGTTGTACAAAAATTAAGTACAAAAAGCGCATTAAATGCAAAGGAACACGTATAAAAACCATAAGAATGCACCGCAGGCTTCATTTTGCTACTAAATAATATTGTGAACTAAACTTGATTGTAAATAATATTAAACTACAAATGATAATAATAATTTGACTTTGTAATATTGCCTACACTAAATTATATCACCATTGTATAAAAATATAATAAAATCACTTCATAATTACTTTGTAATGAATAAAAATATTTCAACATTAAGATTCATTAGACTGACAATATTCCATTATCATTATGAAGAAATAAAACTTTTCTATTAAAAATTAAATTGTTTTAAAGCAGACAAAAATGCAACGACTACAAAAGTTAAATATTGTTTACGATATTCATAATATCGTCATCACTATATTCCAGACATTTTAGAGCTTCGAAATCAAGAGCTCTAACTCATATTTTACACCCGTTCGAACTTACGATAGTTTAATTAGATTGCCGTGAGTGATGCAGGCTGTAAAGAAATGTGTATTGCCTATTCTTTTTTCTTGCATATGAATATGTATTGCACTGGAGACATATGCTGTACAATATTTCATTAAGGCTACCCAAGCGGAATGGTCGTATTAGGTATACTGGTATACTGGTCATGGCCTATCGTCATAAACGCTTAATGTACGCCTGTTTTCAGCTTATATACAAAAAATCATATGAATTATTTATGTAAGTTGCATGACGCCATACTTTCTGTTATACGTACAAGAAGTAGAAGCACGAGTTGATTATTTTAAAAATTGCGGTTATGGGTATACATTCTATATATAATAAGTAATATATATCTTTCAGTTTAATATACTTTATATAATATTATTTAAGTATATTTAACTGAAAGAGGCATTACACACACATTCGACTTGTGACACACGCATAATACATACATACATACATACATATACTCACGGCTGTAATTCCCTAGAAGGGGTAGCCAGAGCTAAGAAATCAGAAATTCCTCAGCCACTTTTGGAAGTTGCGTGGGGAAAAGATGGTAAAATAAAGGTTGTTGGTGATGGGTCTCCAACCGCATCGCCCAAAAATCCCTTAAAAGCCCCAATACCGTTAGTCGTCTCTTACGTACACCCACCGGAAGAAATGGGGTAGTGCTATTCTATGCCGACACTACACAGCATAAGCATATACACAATATTTATTGTCAAAGCATGTGCTGAAGTCAAAATGAGGATAGATTAATATTACTGGTATTTTATACTTATTTGTCTATAGCAAGGAAGTTTTATTATATTCTTAATTAAATTTTGGTCCTACTTCGATCACTGGACAACTTCTTGTTTGTCATAAGTAAAAGGGGTTTTTGAAGTAAGAGTCGTTAAAAGTGCTCAATACTTTAGGCTGTATAGGAAATATCGTATCATTTATATACTTATAAGTGTCTATGACAAACGCCGTGGACAGTCTTACCTAATACGAATTTTACCCGCTATAAAATAGCTGAACATAATAGATGAAATCGATACTTATATGCACATATTTTTCTCTTTACATTCTTTGCAACTATAAACAGTAAATTTCTCTTAGCTTCATGAAGATTCGAAAAGCGATTCCCAGTCTTTGAAGAAAGTAAACACTATAATTTACAGTCCCTTATATGTCCATTGGTAAGAGGGGCGACTTGTTTAGGTGGTTTAGCGACTATTGCTTGGTACATACCCCAAACGGAAAGGGGTCGCATATAACATAGGGACCTATGATTACCATTCTCGTATAAAGCTTCAGGGGTCTCGTAAGCCAGCCCCATTTGGGTTAATGTATTATACATACCGCCGGCTGTGGTGAATGCTTCTTCGTGCATATCTGGAATGAGTAATACAAAAGGTAAGAGAAAATCCATCATATAAATTTGCATTAGAATATATTTGGCGACCCCATATTTTTCCATGGGTTTTGTATGTGGTGCCAAAGTGTATACTTTGAGTGATTATCATATATTCAATTTATCTAAGCATCTTCCCTTTTCTTGAATATCTTACAGTGGTTTATTGGATTAGCGAAGTTATAAACGGTTAAAAATATTTTATAAGAAACCTTAACTCTCTGCAACAAATGTTTCCTCGGTTTGCCCTGAAGGGAAATTGACTCTGTCTACAAACCTATACTCACGGCTATAATTCTTAAAAAAAGACGCCAAAACTTCAATCATAATCATCATCATATAGGCACTTTGAAGGTGATTTGGGGAGAAAATAAAATTAAGTATCATTGATAATGGGTTGGATCTTCAGGTACTACGCGAAAAAGACACCCCGTACCCTTAGTTGCCTCGTAATGGACTCACAAGAAGAAATAAGTTAGTTTTATTCTAAGCCAGTACATACCAAATTAAGTCTCTTTATAATATTGTTAGGTCAATTAGGTGGCATGTTGAGAACTATTATAGTCTTATGCACCATCTTCCACTGGAAATACGAAATGTAAGTGACGAAAGAAAGCATGTGGTAATTGTTTATTTGCTTTAAATATCAGCACGCTAAATTTTTTGATATGAACAGAATTGATTGTTTATATCTTATCTTTGTACACTGTTAGGTATAAAAATTAAATACATTTAACTTCAGAATTTAAAGTTTCACTCATAATTTTGTTACAGTTGCTAACAAAATCATCGAATTTAAAGTACGTAAACATATACCATGGGTCCCATAGTTTTAAAATATGTATTTTTATTAATATTAACAAAGACATTCACTACAAAAAACGAGGTTTATTGTGGCAGCTGGACTATAATAAATTAGTATGTAAACCAATCCTTATTTCTAACTTGATTACTCCACCATAATGCTTCGAACCTAGACGTAATTATCAACTATTTTCAAGATTACTTAACTCAGTATCATAAGATAACAGGAACACCCATTACAATCAGGTGGCTGATATCAACATGAAACAAAGCCCAGATTATCAGTAGTCCAAAGCTAATCTATATACTATTGAAGAATTTTAATATGTATTATGTGTGGTATCTTTTCTTATCAAACACCTGCATTTAATAAGAGTTGATCTGACATTATAGTTAGAATTACTTTTGTTCTGTGTATTTTATAAAATTTCAGATGTAATTTGGACTAAATAAGGGTCATTTAGGTCCTCGATGAATAAAGAGTTGATAGATTTTCACGACAAGAGTTCACGGTCCAATTTTGTTATATAGTATAAAAATGTTAAATACTACAATGCGAGTAATACCACTATTACTTGTAGACATGAGCCCCTCGGTGGAAACATATTAACACACATTTATTTACTACAAATGTAAGAAAGCAAACTATTCAAAATTAGTAACGTTTATTTGAAAAAGACCTTAATCTTAGCAGAAAACATTAAATTGACTGTGTGGGAACAGCAAAGATAGACTGGCCAGTACATCCTGCTGTGCGCCAACTTAGAATTTGTATCTATGCTTAACTCTAAAAACATTAACATACCGCGATATAGGAATATGAGTGAGACGCTGCTATGTGCGAGTGAGTCCGCAGTAGTGTGCGCTGTAACATGACTCCCACAAATGAAATAAAGATTAAAATACCTTCATAAATCATAAGCGCAGAAAGTCCATAGGTGACTCCAGTCCACATTTCTGCACTCTGTAAAGTGGTCTTATCGATCTTCCCTGGCCTATTCTTATCGCCAAGGACGTATCCATTGACAGCTCCCATTTTACCATTGTTGAATTTCAAAACGTTGTTTTCGTATATGGTCCTCAAAGCTTTGCGAACGTTTGCTTCCGGGAACAAATCTTCTGTAAGGCCGCATGCTCGAAGTAGCCTGAAGATTTTAAGGAGTTATAAAGGTTTTTCTTATGGTAAATTTGTAATGGGCCATTTAGAACGATATCTTGTTAGACCCTGTATTTTAGGTAAATTGATGATTCTTTTCATCCCAGTTTCATTTAAGTATTTGCCATCAAATAGAGAAAAATTAATGCACTGTGTAAAATGCGATATCTAAACCTTCGAAAAAGTTTTACATCCTTTTTTCTGCAGATGAGGCAAATATTCGACACCTCAACTTACAACAATATAATTAAGTCTGACAAACCCGCCGGCCGAGTAGGCTCGAGGTTGGTGGGGACATTAGATAGGTTGTGCTAAAATTCGCTTTTGCAATGTTTTTAATGATTTATTTTCTTATAGAACTTTAATCAAATTTTATAAGTACGCGCTAGGACAATTTGGAGAAGGTGGATGTTCGATAAATAAATCAATTATCGTAAAGATAATTGCCCAAAACATTGCTTTATCGCGCACGTGTATTGTATAATGATTGACAATGATGTAACTTGTTTCTTATATATATACATAGCATGAAACAAATATTATTGTACGTTTCCGAAAAACTTCAAATACGTTTTACTTCGCAAAATACATAAGTTTCAAACAAACGAAATGCGTTTTTTGCAATTCTTAAACTTAAATATAATGTTTAGAATGAAAATCCACAAAACCATTTACCAAAAGATTTAATTAAAAAATATTATGTTTTAAATACGCTCTTAGTGGCCACTTGAGGTAAGAGATGTGGTATATTGCTATTCTTTACAATAATAATATGCCGATATACCTACTCATACTCACAACTATAAAATCCAGAAAGAGGTAGTCATAACTTTGGTCACATTTCGTATCGATAGCCTCTGCCTACCTAAATGGAACAAATGTCATGAGTATATGTATTTATGTATTTTGGGAGTCGGATGCGGAATAGCTATTAAAAACTATTGCTTTTCATAATTTTCCACGTAACCCCTAAATCGTTTAAAACGTACTCTTACATACAGCACCCGCATAAAAAGATAACATAATCCTATTTAAACTTTTTTAATACAAAATATAAAAAAAAACAAACCACTGTCCAGCCAGCTGATCCGCCATCACAACTCTTTCGTTCCCCGGCTGCACATCAAACTTATAGTACGTCCCCGCCCACAGCTTCTCTTCAAACGAGGTCTGCGCCAAATCAAGCATTGCCGAGAATTGTTTCTCATCTTCATCACGTCCTAGCACCCGCGCCATGGAGCGGACGCAAGCTAATGCTGCTACCCATAGACCTCCGCAGTATGAGCTATGGAATGGAATAACATATGGCTATAAATTCCAAAACAAGGGACGCTTGAGCAGCGGAATTACTTCCTCAGCCACTTTTGATAGTTGATTGGGGAAACGATAATGAAACCTGTTATTTTTTCGAGCTTGCATTCTGCGCACATCGATCTATAATGTCATTCTAAATATAAGAATTTCACTTCAAACATAGTGGATACACAACAGTTATAGTGATATTCCAAAAGAGGTCTTCGCCAAATCTAACATTGCCGAATACTGTTTCTCATCTTTATCGCGCCCCAGCACCCGCGCCATGGAGCGGACGCAAGCTAATGCTGCTACCCATAGACCTCCGTAGTATGAGCTATAGCAATGCACATATACATGGCTACAAATTCAAAAACGTGGTTGACAGAGCTTCAGAAATTGCTCTGGCACTTTTGGAAGTTGAGTGGGAGATAGATTGTCAATATTACGGAACGTATAATTTTTCGAACTTGCAATTATAGTCCACGTTAACATCTTTCATTCGTTACAATTTACGTGATGTTCCGGAAGAGGTCCTTGCCAAGTCTAACATCGCTGAGAACTGTTTCTCATCTTCATCCCGACCCAGAACCCGCAAGCTAATACTGTACCATGAACCCATAGTTTGAAGGTCGATACATGTTTTACAATATTATGTACCTATTAGGTAGATAGTACCTAATAATGTCATCGTTAGAAAAGAAGAAAGTTGATAGTTCACGTGGCTCTCCATCGCTTGTTACTCACAATCACGGTACGGTATTTATCGAATTAGTATTTACAATCACAATCGAAGACATTGTAACTATAACATGTTTACAAAACACTAGGTTTCGTCTAATAAGTCAATGTATGTGAATTATTTGCAGTATAAAGAACAAACATAATGCTAAAAAACCAACTATAATATATTCAAAGTTCTCACCTTGGTCCCTTCATCACCCAAGTATCGTAAGTCTGGTCTGGTTCTCCAGTATTCTCAATGAGCCCATCACCATCAGTGTCCCACGACTTCATATGTTTGATGAGAACGGTGCACGCTTCATACATCTCAGACAGGTAGAGTTTCGCGTCCCAGGTGGAAGTTTCCTCACATAATTCGCCGGCTTCCTCACCGTGACCGTTTTCTAGAGGTCTGTCTTCGTTTCTAGAAACCATGTGAGTGTTAGAGATTCCTATAGTTATAGTTCAGCGCTTTAATTGTTACTTTCCAATGTTAGAATGGTTAAAATGTCAGTTGAATGAAATTGATACACCAAAACAAGCTTGTTGTCCTTGAAAGGATTTTAGAATGACGAACTTTAACGGTTAAGCAAACTGAGGATTATTATTAACACAAAAGCAATGGTCGCAATCAATACGGAATAAAACTTTTATTATTTAGTTGTTAGTTTACAAACGAGAAAAATAACCATTAGGTATGTTAATAACGTATGTTTTTTTTAGAATATAATCTACCATCAAAGTTTACACAGCAACATCACTGATAAATCCTAAATACCTGTAAAGCATATCGAGTATATTTCCGACGAAGTGCTGTTCCACTGGCTCAAAAGCTGGCGAACTAAAAGCCGTAGAGGGTACTGAGGACATCGGCTCATCAATTTCTTCCAACTCTTGCTCTCCCACGCTACGCACGTACAAATCATTCTCTGTACCGTCCCGAACGTTATCGATAAACTCCAGCGAATCGTACCTGCCATTGAAATGAAACAATTTAATTGCATTTCATCAACTACTCATTATATATAACAGCAATATTAACCAACATCAATAAATTGTTTCATTTCAAACTAAATACATACAAAATAGTTTGGTATATACCTGTCTTTTTCGAAGGGTGCGCAATGTCTTTTGAGCAATCGATAGTCTCGCATGACTTGCAATATGAATTTGACGTTCAAATCACGCCATTCAGCGACATCGTGGATGTTGTAAGCATTCAAATCGACAAATGGTTCACCTTCTACAAATAAAATATTTTCGATAGAAAGAGAGCATGTGATAGAAGCGAAAAGAAGCTTTCGCCCAAAAAGAGAGAAAAGAGAAGTTTTCGCCCTTTAAACGTGAAATTAGTCGAAGAAAGAGTCTAAGAGTTAGTCCCTGCTTTAAGGTTGTGTACATTTGTTTCTGGAGGTATAGTTACGTCCGAAAATCATTTGTGGCTATAATTACGGCGGTATTAAAAAAGGACTTTGAAATGACAGATCTTAATTTTATTTATAAAGCTAATAAGACTCGGGACTAACAACTAAATATTTCTTAAATTTCTTACCAGGATCTCCGAGATCATGTGGAATAGAATTGAGCCTCTTAAACTTGGCACTTTTCCCATTATATAACATTGTTCTACTCTTCTCCGAAACCATGGGTATAGAATCGCGGTACATGTATTGTAGAACAACCTGCAATTAAGTATCATTATATTTCTCAATCCAAAGATAAAACACACGATCAGAAATTTATTCAGACTTTTCTCTGTTTTCACATCATCCTTAAATGGAAATGTGTGGTTATTTTATTAAATAAAGAATAAATCAAACAAAAAATATAATTACTTGTAAATTAGGCCATAATTGAGCTAACGCAAACGACGCATAGAAGTGAACATCGTATGTGTTATACATCCGGTACTCGTGACCCTCGAGGTAGCCGAATAGACCAAAGTGGTATCTGAAATATTAATATTATGTTAAAATGTTTATACTGGCGATCAACATTCGCTGCCTACCCTATGTGAATAAGGGACATGAGTATAAAAAGATAAGTAAATACGAATGATATCACTTTCAAATCATCCTATCTACAATGGTTCTAGTTCTAGGAACTTCTAATTTAATTTATCTTTGCTTTGGTGTCACTTTATCAGCGAGCAAGCTATGGTAAGAAAACTATGAAATCCTATTAATATTATAAATGTGAGAGTTTAGATGTTTGTGTGTTTGAGGTAAAAAGGCTTCTCAATTACAGAATGTATATGAATGAAATTTAGCAGAATGCTAGTTAATGACCCAAATTGTAACATAGGATACTTTTTATCCCGAAAAAAAAATACCAATAAAATATTCACGCCTGATTGAACTCAGAGTACCGGAAAAAACGCCTAAAGTTTGGAATAAGCAAATTTACAGTACGAAGTCTGTCAGGTCAGCTAATATTAAATAGTTCAATGGATCACAATCAAGTGCTTACCTTGGGTCCGTATCCGGGAAATCGTCCTGTCCGTCGAACCAAATAGTGCCGCCGTCCGCGACAAAGTAAAGCTCATTCATTAAGGCACTTTTCAACCAGTCTGGTATGTTGCTAAGACAAAGAAATATATATAACTAACACTTTTTATGCGATTTATTTTAGTGCATTATATTACAGATAATATAATACTATACTATAATATGCCTTAATAAGATTATTTCTCTTGTTACTAGTAGCTGACAAATAACGATGCATGACTGAGAATGTGGATCAAAGAGTTTTCTTTTGGGATTGTATGCATATCTTTTGAGATTTTATTTACATCTACTGTGATATTATTGCTACTTACGATACGTATCTTAATGCTCTACTTTATAAGCACGTAAAATGGTTTTAATGAAAGTCTAAACATATTAATACTATCTTAACTTCTGTACTAAAATTTAAGCATATATATTTTTTTACCTATTATTGAGTATGGGATCCTGCCATTCTGCTAATTGTTTTTCCCATCGTTTATATCTTTTGAGCGCATACGCCGCTATGCCTGCACCAGCTATGCCATCGCTGCCAAAGAATTTTGTGTAGAATCTGCATAACAATATAAATCTAAGTATTTTTTCAGGTAATCTTAGTTGAGATGCAGTTTGCATAGGATAGTATTGACATAGAACACAGTCAAGTTTCTAAGCATTTCAGTGATGGATTATACGAAAGTTTACAATAGATGATTGATAGATTACTGTGAGTATTCGTATCTTTCCTTGAAAATATAGTTCAAGTGAAGCAATGAAAATTTACAATACTGATATTACTCAACACAATATGCATACTGTTATTTATTTAAACTATTTTTTTTTCATTAGTTAATCCATTTTCATAGTTAATCCATATATACAAATATATATTTACTATTATTACCAAATTAAATACACGAAATTAAGACTAAAATTGAAAATATCGAATATTACCTTTTATTAGCTTTTCCGTTCTTTTTAAATCGTACCACAGGCATATCCCAAGCCAAGCAGAACTCTGCGGTGCCACACCCCCCTGGGTCCAGCGATAATACATTCGATAATCCAACTGAATCAGCTGTATTGAAAACAAAGAAATATATTAGTTTTTAAAACTTTCAAATTGTTAGGCTAACGATACTTTACTTACGCCCGATTTCTGAATTGAGTATTCCAGTTCAGAACAACTTAAGTGTCGTTCTGTCGCATTGAAATCTTAACAACTGAATGAGACAAAACGATACTTAAGTCGTTCTCAGCTTGAATACTCAATTCAGAAATCGGACGTTAATTATATACTTTGTTTTGAAGGGATAAGTTAGTTTGTTTATATTTTAGGACGTAATAATTGGATCCACAGAAAATATTTAAAAATAACTTAATAGAGTTTTCCTGAATAAATTAGCTATATCGCATCCCGTATTTTTTATACCGAAGTGCTTTTCGATATTTTGATCAGAGGTTAATTCAAACAATTAATCTGGCTGATTTCAATAACTAATTAATAAAGTGAATAAGTAATGGTATCATTATGGGATTCAACGAATACATACGTAGCTGATTTTTCTTCGCGACATGACTTTCTTTCTTGCGTTCCTTTTTAATTAATTTTCCTTCTTTATCTTGTTCCGGTACAATCATCGGTTCTAGTTTCCCATGTGTTTTGAGACATTCCCATACATAATTAGACGATTTGGCGGCATTAAAAGTACAGTAGCCTTCATGAATCGTTTCATTTTCGTCCTTACTTTTGGCTATAGTGAAGGTGCATGGTGTGCCATTGATTTTTTGTTCTAGACTGACTCCACATGTTTTGTCCTCCGAGTAACGTTCTATGTCTATTTTTGCTGCAAACAAAAGTTATGTTGTAATAAATAATATGATTTGTATGTGTGTGTGTTAATGATAGTATCATTGTTGAATGAATGTCCTAACATAGTCATTTCCATTCAAAAGAGCGTGATGTTCTTTAGAGTCAGGATGTTAAAAGATCTTCTTTAAACCTAAAATTTTTTCTCTGCTTTTAGAATTTGATAAGGTATAAAGATTAGTGAGGTGACAAGGTTGGAAGAAAATATATTTATGTTGTGTCGCGAAACCTATTTCAACACTCAGCCATGTACGAAAGGCAATGGTTAGGGTTGTAGTTGAAACTACGTAATAATCATTAATCAAATCTACACAATTTGATTATTCAGTGATTTTTTTGTATTCTGCTACACTCTAACGCCCTACGTCATTCCCAGACAAAATTGTTTATAGAATGGAGTGATAACTAAATTTATCAGTAGATAAAAATGCGTAGCCAAGGAGTGATAATATTACGAGACTAATTACTTCTTTTGTTGCTGTATAGTCTGTATACTTAATCAAATAATTAGGTTAACACAGTCACACATAAAGCGACTTTTATAGGACTGTATTTATTAATATGCAGCCTCTTATTTCAACCATTACGCACTGATGCACATCAGAAAAGTGGTATACTTAAATAAATTTATGGATTTATCCGTTCTGTGTTATATATGAGTGTAACTAATAAATACACTAAAGCAATTTAAGAAAATATGTTTTTTAGCCAAATCATCAAAATTAACTATCAATAACATTCATATTAGTTTGTACTTTTTCATATTGATTAGCAACTTCTTTCGTGGCTTAAAAAACGTAATATAGTTTACCATTGCAACAATTTAATTTAGTTTACAATTTAACAATTTAACCTCATAATTGAATTAGAAAAGGATATTGGAATTTTGGCATTACATCTTTATTTCATTAATAAGAAAACAGAAAGTTGGCTGGATTATTCTGTTACCAACTTAATATAATATCTTTATTAATTACCTATTATTGTGTTATGTTTGGCATCAGTTTTATCTGCGTCAAGTACATTTAGGCCCGACGTTTCGGACACAGTTCAGAATCCATCAAATAACAGTAAGTTTAAATCTATGTGAAATGAATGCAGAATAAAATTTCTCAGCTGATCAAAACTATCCCGTGACAAAAAAGTTTCCAATATTTTTTTTAAAGATGTCATAAGTAAAAAAACTCACAATTTTTCTTCTTGCCAGGCAATATCTCGGTCCAAGTGAAAGTGATGCTGACATCTCTTCTCTCCGTTCCCACATTCTGCATGGTCCAGACAAACACGGCACAGGGCATACTGCTATCCTGCATACATTTGTTATAATATAGAATAATAAGGTTTTTAAACAATACTTAAATAGAAAAATTGAGCGCATTGAACAGGAGCAAGCGAAAGCATCTGGTTTAATAAACATAAACTGTAGTTTCAATTACCCGTATTTTGTGGAATTTGACATTGATAAATATAAATACATATCCCTGCTTCGTACTAGTTCTAGTACGAGCGAACTTTTAAAAAGATATCGCGTGGTATAAAATAGCCATCTCTTTCGCACTTACTTTGTATCGTATATTGTCATCTCATTATAACCGATATCGTGACGATAAAATAGCGCTCGTGCTAGGCCTTCTGATCTTTAGAATAAGTGTGAGGACAGTGGTGAAAATAAAATATCATGTATATCCCGCCAATTAGATTGGTTGGTGTGTCAATTTTACCATTGCTACTTATTCTTTTTACATATTCAAGACTAAGCAAGTTATAATTAAGAAGGCGTTAGTGACGCCATGACAAAGTAAGATATATAATATACACAGAGAGATGTTAACAAAATTTTTCATACTCTGTATGTTCATCATTTTATATTTACACTATTAAACTCACGCTACACCTTAATAAATAATACGCAAGAACCTAAAGAGTACCTTATTACCTTATAATTATTAGGTATAACTGGAGATATCTGTCTACACGTGAGTTTGACGCCATATTTGGACAGGTCATAGGTAGTCCATGCTCGTGGATATAACCCAGTGTACTCGCAGTCAGCTCCATCTAGATTCCATTCCCAGGATGCAGGCGCTTTTGATGGTTTCCTGCAATCATTCACTCAGTAACCATGAAGAGGTTTTAATCCTCTTATAAATATTTGACGATTCAATTTATAATACTCATAAATTACTTTGTTACACACCAAAAAAATAAATGACAAAATAGACTTCCTATTCCTACTACACTTATTAGCTTTAATTAAATTGAGGAGAACGCTATCAATTGAATCAATTAATTTGACCTCACTTACTCATATGTAGATAGAACAGATTGAAATAGGGTCTCCTTCTTCTCATTACGTATATTAACGATGAATTGGCATTCAGGGACCGTAACATATTCATATATTCCTGGAGTGAGTTGGAATCTGCAAAATTCTCCTTTGAATCCTCGACCGATTGTACCGCCACCTATACCACCTAAAGGGCAACCTGGGAAAGATATTTCGACACTTTAATAAAGCATTATTTATGCAGAAGCATATATTTTGTTATGTGTGTCGGCTTAGAATTGCAATACCCCATCTCTTTCCGTGGGTGTCGTATGAGGCGACTAAGAGTTATATAAATTTTAGGAACTACAATTGCCAGCTTTCAGCCAAAGCTCAAACGACATTTATGTAAATTTTCACACTTAACTTACACACCTAAGTATATTTTAATTGAAAAGTATTTATGTATTTTATTATTTTCCGCAAATCGACATCTACTATGCACCTACTTTGCTTGATAAAGGAATGGCACTATTCTAGTCATCCCAGCTCACTAAGGAAGTTCAGGACCGTCTCATGTCCTTGAAGACCTCAGGGAGTGACCTAACATCACCAGGTGTTATGGTGTAATCCGTTACAACTGTACACTCGAGGAGCATGTGCCCGATAGCTGGTTACTCCTATTCCATGCATGCTCTACACATAGGGCTATCTAGTAAAAGTATTATAATTAAACATAATTCATGTATGATTCTGATAGCAACTCACCATATTTCCTTTGAGCTGATACGAGATTCACATAATCCATGACAGGACGCTTATTGTGCATTCTTCTATCTATGTAGTAGGCTAAATATCTAAAACAAAAACACTTCATTAATATCTATGTTAATAACATAAGTAACATACTCAATTATAATGACTAACTCAGAGTAAAGAATAAAAGAGCATGTATGGGAAGAACCGTGATAGCCCAGTGGGTAGAACACTCGGTTATCGTGCAAACGACTAGTGTTCAAATCCTGGGTAGGGAATACACCAATTTGTCTTTTCTAAAAGACATATGTGTGGTTAATTTATCATGGTTGTTAACGGTGAGGGAAAAACATCGTGGGGAAACCCACATGGCTGAGTTGTACTTAGTCATGTGACAGTGTATTCGTACAAAACGGCGATAGGCCTGCCCCCTATCACGTGAGTACACTGTCCATGCAAAACGTGGGTACTCTGAACACCAGGTGACAAAGTCACGTGATGTTCAGAAGTATTAGTACCTCTGCCAACCCCTTCGGGGATATTCGGCGTGAACATTTATGTTATGTTATGTATGGGAAGAATAATGAAGAGAGATTTTTCAGGATCATACAAAGTGAATTGATTTCTGCCCAAGTAAGTACTCAATTATACATAACATATGTTGAAGAAATCAAGCTTGAAATAATATTAGACTTCCCCTCATATTCCCCCTTCCCCTATTATTTACAGGGCAACTTTTTGCTCTCAACATAAACATTTTAAATAAGCATTCTCATGATTTCATAATGGTTTCATTTGATTTTGGACCCCATTACAAAGTCAAAAGCAATTGTTTGTATAGCATTTTTTGTACAAACCAAATCTATTTGTTACCATTATATCCTAATCAAGAACATCTACAAATGATTCATTTACCTTGTTGACAGAGGTAGTAGATCCAGGATTTGTTTTGGAGTAGGTCTGATAACTTGTTTGCTTTGTATTGGGAACTCATGATTCAAAAGAAACTTGAGGCCAAACTTTGGAGGTTTATCCATTATTTCTTCATTGGTGGTCATATTGTATTCTTTATATTTCCTGTAATAATAATGCTTCGTAAAATTCCCATTTATAGTGTGTCAAACTTAAAGAAAATGTGTAAAACACCCAATGACAGATTTTGGTGTCTAATGCAGGTCTGGTAATTTAACCAGTCTAAAAATTCAGTAAATATTCAACTTTACAAAAGTTGCTATTCACAAATATCATTTTGGCAATTTGAAGTGGGATAAATAAAGTTATGAATATAATTAAAAAAAATTAATAATAAATAAGTATGTATACCACAATACACATAATACAGTTTCCTTGTGAATAATACCCAGTAATACTTAAAGGTCTAAAATGAACTAACTTTATATTTTAACTCTTATTATTCATATTCATACAAGATATATATTACCATGATAGTTCCATTTCATTAATTATGGATCATTTGTTTTAATTGCTTTTATATGCAAATTAAGTTTTTAGGTTGGAAATGATATGATTATAGAGTGACAATGAAACTTGTTCATAGTAGGCTCTTTTTACTTACTTACTACTTACTAAGTCACCTTTTTAGTTATCAAGGTGTATGCTATTGTGTATCCAAAATCCAAATTGTGTTTGTGAAAGTTGTGTTTAAAATTACAAGAAAGGACTAGAAGAATAAGAATCTAATATTGGCAATAGTCCATGAAGGGTAACAATATTTGGTAGAAGGGTAAAGAAGTGGGATGGTATGGTATGATGGAAAGGTAAGGGTTCTTATTTGTCCATAGTAGACAAATAAGAGTTTTAAAAGGGGAAAATTATGAAGGAGGAAAGTAAGTTAGGTTTGAAGTTTTAATTGAAGCCATATAAATGAAAGTGGGGATTAATAAAGAGTGTATAAGTAAATAATGAAGAAAAATAGATAGAGTTTACATTAACAACTACACACTGCTCTCCGCAATGCAATTTGGAACTTTTATGATTTTAAATAAATCTGGTATCTGATGGGTTAAGAAAAAATATTGCATTTAATGAGTTTTTAAGAGAATGTCAAGATTGTATTAATATAAAGTTATACCTACTAAAAAAACTAATGAATGTAAAAAAACCAATGGTAATAATGGGGTACGAATGTATGTAGAGGAATTCTATTATTCTATGCTATTAATTTTTAACATAAATTGTGAAGCCAACCAAGTACATAATTTAGACATTCATAGAGTAAGTAACTTACTTGTGTCTGGGTGAAGCTGTGAGGTCTGATGTAATGTGAAGAGTTCAACTAATTCAGTAGTTACCATTTAAGTAATCAACCGCTTTCATTTTATTGGTTTTATCATTTAAACAAAATTGTGAAACAAATCAGAAAGTTAGGCAGAAACAGAAGTACACTAAGGGTAGACCAATACAATCAGAGCACAATGCAGACGCGAGATATCGGCTTCACTGCCCACAGTTCTGAAAAATGTGTGTTGTAGCTCGGAGGAGAAATGGATTTTTTTAAATTGTATTTAGACAGCAGCAGCTACAGCTGCTTCGGACAGCCACACAGCCACAAGATTTTGACACTGCTTGGTCTTGCTTGTCTTGTCAGACACAGACAGGACAGAGACACCACACCACCGAACTGAAACTGAAACTGAACTGATTGTGATTTGATTTGTGATTGAAATGAAAATCAAAATCCTGAAAAATACATTATCTGCACAAACTATATAGAGATTTGATTATCTGACAGTAAAATTACTGATCAATCTTTATGTGGTTGATTGACTTGATTGATTTAGTGGTGTGAGTGATCTTGATTATTCTAAATTCGATCTCTTTGTATCGATTTTAAAAACCGAAATGTGTTGTATCAATTTATTTAATGTGTAGAAATATAAATTAACTTATTATTAGTTTTCGACGAAGAAGAAGATGCTCCTTAGAATCTCATTTCTCATTCAAATTTATACTATTTTGGCTTATTAGAATAGAAAACACTTTATTGCACATAAAAAAGGAAACATATACACAAATACAAATTCTTTAACAAAAGTAGAATTGGTTGTCTTATCACTAAAAGTGATCTCTTCCAGACAACCTTTGAATGGAGTGGAGATGTCAATAAATTACAGTAATATAAGATAGATTAACAACAGTGAGACAAATAACAAAGGGTGTATTGATCCCTTAGAAAAAAGACTTTTAGCTATACGGACTTTACTGTTTGAAGGTCTAAAAACTTTACTATTTAAAAAAAAACTTGAACACCATTGTAGGAACGATAAGTTTTAAAGCATCGCTTTTATAGCTTGGGTTATCTTTTTTGGGATCTATAGCCAGAGCCACCAAAGATAACCAGAGCTTTAGAATGAACAATTTGCGTCTGTCAGTCTGTCAATGCTGTAAAGTCTGAGTTTAAAACATACATACATTCTCTTACTCACGGCTATAAATCCCTTAACGGGGTAGCCAGAGATTTGGAATGATAAATACCTCAGCCACTTTTGGAAGTTGATTGGGGAAAAGATGATAATAATAAACGTTTTTGGTGACGGGTCTCCAACCACATCGCCCAAAAATCACTTAAAGAGCCCCTATACCCTTAGTCGCCTCTTACGATCACCCACGGGTAGAAATGGGGTAGTGTTATTCTAAGACGACACCACACGGCAAAGTTTAAAAGTGTGTGTTAAACAAAATAACAGTTACAATGTTGATGCAAAAAGGAAATATAACTTTAATATTACATACATACATATACTAACTGCTAGAAATCCTTTGAAGGGGTAGCTAGAGCTAGGCAATTATAAAATTCCTCAGCCAGAATTTCCTCAGAAGTTGAGTGGGGAACAGATGGTAAAATAAAGGTTGTTGGTGTTTGGTCTCCAACTGCGTCACCCAAGAATCCCTTAAAAAGCCCCAATACCTTTAGTCGCCTCTTACAAACACCCACGGGAAGAAATGGGGTAGTGTTATTCCAAGCCAACACTACACAATAATTTTAACGGAAGTTAATATGAGTTTCTTTATAATTCATACATTTCGATAAACGAGTTGCAATACACATGTATAATCTTAATTACTCTGGACAAAGCATTACTTATTTTATTACATACAATCTTCCCGTGGCCCAACTTCGATTAAGTGTTTTGATTGCCTTTTACGATAACGAACGACACTTAATGAGTTAAGTTAGTTTGGTGTAGTGTAAACATTGCTTGAAAATGCTGATTCGGCTTTTAAATTTATTATACTATGAGCATTACTGTGCCTACAACAATATTATATCTACCAGGAATTCAATGCAAATTGCGATTGAAATTTGAAATGAATTGAGCTGAGCGAGTTAGGTAAGGGTTTTTTGGTGATTATTTCTCAATGGTAGGTTCGATCATCCCTTACGACACTTAGCAATGTCCACTCGCGGCTCTTGCGAGCGAGCCTTTCCAGAGGAGTTCGATCACCAAGAAGTTGCGTATCCGCGTATAAGAGCTTCGCTCGACTTCGTCTTACTCGGCTCAATTATTAATATCTAAGACATGAAATCGAAAGCCTGCCCGTTAGTTAAGCCATCCATCAATCAGTCAATCAAGTTATATCAGTATTCAAAAAAATATATTTGATTGAACAAATAAAACAAACAAGCCCAAATAAACCAAACCTCAATTTTTCAATAAATTTTATAAATACTCTTGAGTTGGTTGAGTTTTGAATTTTGTTTATTTTTTTCAAAATCTGGTAGTATTGACTATTTTAATTTCAGTGTGCACACGTGATAATGTGAAATTATAAGATGCGATCTTCTTAGAGAGTGATCTTTGTTACTGTTGATGATTTCCCATCATGTGTTAATTAAATGTTAAATAGTTTATTTTAGCCTAAGTTTTAATACATAGCCGTGCGTGAGATTTAGCCACTGGAAATCTATAATTTATGTGACACCATGGATATCCCAGTTCAGATTGCTGTTCGCCTGAAACCACCAAGTCTTGCGGACTCTACACAGTGCATTTTCAGTAACCCGGTCACTCAAATTGTTATAACTGAAAGTGGTCAAACTTTTCACGTTAACCGAGCACTGCCCGTAGAATGCTCTCAAGCTCAACTTTATGGGTCATTTATGATCCCTCAAATAAATTGTTTCCTGGATGGATGTGACACTTCAGTCGTTATATTGGGTCAGCCAAATACTGGCAAGACATATACCCTCTTTGGGCCAGGTAATTAACTTTCTTTTATATATTTCATACTATCCTAGTTACATGATAGTCCAGTGGGTAGAACACCCGCCCGAAAAACAGAAGGGCGTGAGTTCCAATCCTGGGACAGGCCTACACCAATTTGTCTTTTCTAAAGTCATATGTGTGGTTAATTTATCATGGTTGCTAACGGTGAGGGAAAACATCATGAGGAAACCCACATGGCTGAGTTGTACTTAGTCATGTGACAGTGTATTCGTACAAAACGGCGATAGGCCTGCTCCCTATCACGTGAGTACACTGTCTAAGCAAAACGTGGGTACCTTCTCTGGAAACTAGATGGCGCTTGCCATGTGAGTTCAGGAGTATTGGTACCTCTGTCAACCCCTTCGGGGATAAACGGTGTGAAAGTTTATGTTTATGTATGTATCCTAGTTACCTAGCTTTTAGCTCATACAAACCGGGGTAGCCAGAGATTCAGAATAAAAAAAACATTTTTTTCAGCCACTTTTGGAAGTTTTGGTGATGGGTCAAAAAGGGTGGGAAAGTATAGGGTAACTTTATTAGCATACACTATAACACAACTCAGCAATGTGAATTCCCTCACCTAATGTTACCTCAATGTTTACAACAAAGATGAAGTTGAGAGAAGAGTTGCACTGACCTGCTAAGGTTGTTAATTTTTTTTAACAATATAATTTTTCAGCTATTTAAATATAATTATTCAGCTGTGAGGTGACAGGTAAGCCCTACCCTACCAACAGCACTGCCCTACTTTTTCCCATTTGTGTTTGTATGACTAAGGGTATTGGGGTAGTGATTTTTGGGTGGGGTAGCAGTTTTAGACCCAGTACTAAAAGCATTTATTTTACATTTTGTTCCTTCCAAAAGTGGCTGAAGAGTATTTTATTCTGAAGCATTGGCTACCCTTTCTAGGGATTTATAGACATAAGTATATGTATAACTATTCAGAGTATGATGTGTTTCATGTTCAAGATTACTGATGACAAATTATAGTTCAAGAACTAAAAATATTGGAATTTTACATTTGCTAAATCAAAATTACCTTTATTTTCAGGGTTCGAGTGCATACACAGTGAAAGTGAGCAAGGAATTGTACCTAGATTTATAAGTGATATCTTCCATAAACTAAACCAAATGCCAGAAAGAGAATTCATACTACATATTACTTGGATGCAAGTTATTGATAATAATGTGTATGATGTTCTGAGAGCTGGCTTAGTCAGATGCTGCAATGTTGAAGAGGTATTTCAGTACTTGCAGATAGGCTGGAGGCAAAAGTATCCAGGAAATTACCATACCATTTTTACTGTAAGCATGGAGCAAAAATGGGTTGGTACTAATGGTGTGCTCAATCACAGATTATCAACTGCAAGCTTTTGTGACCTTGCAGCATATCCTGAACCAAGCTTGTATGCTTTGGAAAACATTATAAAAGAACTCCTTGCTGGGAATCCACCTAAACAGATTAATTATGAACAATGTTTACTCACAGCAATGCTCAAAGATTCATTTGGGGGCAGAGCTTTCACTTGGGTGATTGGTTGTATAGGTACAGAGCCTGAAGACTACCAAGATACATTAAAAACATTAAATCTCTGCCTTTGTTGTAGAGGTATTAAAAACTTTGTCACTGTGAATACATTTGCTGATAATAATACACCTGTGTACTCTGAAAAATCTGTAACAAATGCAGATAACAATTTCAACCAACAGTTTGCAACTGCCCAGTGGATAAAATTAGTATCTAATGCCGAAGGTCTATTTAATAAGATTTTACAGTCAAAATCATTATCTGAAGCTGATTTAAACCAAGTCACTGAATGGCTCTTTCTAAAAGCAGAATGTGATGAATGTTTAAATTCAGATATAGTTTCTGATAATAAAGATATGGGACAAAAACATGGGTTACCTAGAATAGCTGAAGATACCGAGCCTAGTGAAATGAGTGAGTCAGATGTAGAATCAGACACAGAAGATAGCCATTCAGACACAGTTTTTACTGACAAATTAGATAAGTTTATGGAGTATTTCAGAGAAAAAAATGATCAGCTTTTTGCTGAAAGATGTGAGGAGTATCTTAATCATATAGATTCTGATGATATAACAATATCAGAAACAAGTGGTTCTCAGTCATTGCCAATAATGACATCTCAGTCAATTTCTGGTAGAAGAAGAACCATACAGCCTGGAGAGAGTTTATCGGGACCTGAATTGGAGCTCTTACGAAAAGTTGCTGCCAAAGCTATCTCGCCAGAATCTCAGAAAATAATAATTGAATCTCATAAAAAAGACATAGATCCTGAACCTAAATTAATTGAGAGGGAATTGCTCAAAATGATAGACTCCCCTAGAACTAGTGAATTATGTAAGAAGTATAAAATGACTAAAGAAAAATATGCTCAAAAACAAATTTTAGCTAGAAAAGTTTCAAAAGAAATAAGTGGAAGCCAAACTCAACTCAAGGAACTTATAAATCTTTGCATAGCAAAAGAAAGGATGATAGATGAACTTTCAAAATCTATATGTCGTAATTCTCAAAACAAGTCTCAATCAGAGAAACTTACAACCAAAACTCAGTATGCAAAGGCTAAAGCTGAATTAAGTAGTAACCAATCAAAACTAGATTTCGATAAAACAAATACTAAATTAATGCAGCAGTTAAATTATTGTAAATCAGTAGTAGAAAGATATGAGAAACAAGTAAATGATAGCGAAGAATCAAGTCTCATTGACCAAGACACAGCTAGACAAATAAGAAAACATGAAAACAGTATTAAAGCATACAAAAAAAGAATAGAACAAATAAAGAGACAAATTAAAAAAGATGAAAAAAGGAAAAACACATTAGATGTAGAGCTGGTAAAGGATAAAATGAAATTAGATGAATTGTCAGAGACATCTATTGAGTTGAAAGATAAGAAAGTTAATACACTGAAACATTTTACGAATAGAATCACCCATTTGGATACAATTCTTAAAGAAAAAACGAATGACCTTGATAGCCTTGAGCTCTGCAAGGAGAAAGAACTCATGCTTCGGAAAGAGATAAAAAATTTGCGAAAAACAAGAGAATGTCTCCATGACCAGCGGTGTAGTTTAGGTCATAAGAGAAAACTTTACAAATCTCTTTCAGATTCTGAGGTAAGTGTAACATCGAAATTTTATGTATAAAAATAACAAAAAAATAATAATATAGGTATCAATTTTATTAATCGATTGCCAAAACATTTCCTTTTTTCGTAATGGCATGAAAATCTGACATTGGACAAAGATCAATGCAAATAACTTGTAACTTTTTAAATTATTCCTAAGTGAATTATAATTCATAATATTCAAATATTAATATCATTCTTCTAAAGTAGTCCCACTGCGTTCGGCCCAATCATTTTTGTATCTTGCTTGCATTTTGCATCCCTGAACAAGCTACACAACACATCCTTTTCTCTAACTCTCAAGACTCAGTCCATATCGCTTCTATTGATTGCTCCATTGAGAATTAGTTCCTTTATTTCTATCGACATGATAGTCCAGTGGGTAGAACACCCGCCCGTAAACAGAAGGGCGTGAGTTCCAATCCTGGAACGGGCCTACACCAATTTGTCTTTTCTAAAGTATATGTTATGTTATGTTATTTCTATCGAATAGAATCAGTTTCATAAAGAGAACTAATCTGAATAGGTGAATTGATAGTGCTTCGCTTTATTCACGTGGTTTATTAATTGTTGCGCATAAACGAGATGCTAAGTAAATCATATCATATGAAATAGTAATATGCAGTTTCAGAAGTCAGGAAAATTATCCGATTAATTCTATCAGTTTTCAGTTGAGTTCTTAAACAAAGTGTTGTCAACAAGTCGCACAGTGAGAAATAAAGTAACTCGACTCAAAATTTCGGGAAGTTGAGTTAATTTTGTTAAAACGTAACATTTTAACGTAAATAAAATGGCCGCGGTATAGCTTAAACACCGAGCCTTTTCGGAAAAAAAGGATAAATATATGTAATAATAAATTTTCTAAGAAATAGAGTGTTTTTTGACTACACACGCACAAAAAGGTATCCATAGTCAAAATCCGGTTTTTCTTTCTATCTATATTGTTAATATGTCCTATGGTCTATATTTTTTGAGGTAGCCTAGTAGTAAAGTTAAGTGTATATTATAAAATAAATAATGTGTTTTAGGAGCGAAAACTGCTGGAGTGTGAAGAAGCCATAGAAGCTATAGATACTGCCATAGAGTACAAGAATAACTTGATTTGTGGCAAGTCCCCTTCTGCATCTCTATCAGACTCATACGGAGACAATAAGGAGACACGGACAAGAGGAGAACAAATGCTGATGGCGCGTTTGGACAAACTGTCGCATGATGAAATTAAGACTTTGCTATATAGATATTTTCAAAAGGTATTTGGATAATTTATGAAGTGGCAAGAATGAGTTTTATTTATTAAAAATTTTTTAATGAAAAATTAGAGTCCCATATCTTATTGGAATACATTTTTTATGGTTGTATTTTCGGTGCATCTATGAACCATTATAAGAATAAGTGTAAAATTAATATTGGTAAAAAAATGTAAAAACAGTGTTGGCCAGATATCGCTTAAGAATAAAAATATTAAATTAACTCTGGCGCGTACATTTGCGCCATCGCATTTATAAACCATTCTAGATAAGTTTAAATTTAATGTCGCTTAGAAAAA
>OY755179.1:11749784-11863998 GCA_963576735.1 Bedellia somnulentella
AATATGCAGTTTCAGAAGTCAGGAAAATTATCCTATTAAATCTATCAGTTTTCAGTTGAGTTCTAAGCAAAGTGTTGTCAACAACTCGCACAGTGAGAAATAAAGTAACTCCACTCAAAATTTTGGGAAGTTGAGTTAATTTTGTTAAAACGTAACATTTTAACGTAAATAAAATGGCCGCGGTATAGCTTAAACTCCGAGCCTTTTCGGAAAAAAAGGATAAATATATATGTAATAATAAATTTTCTAAGAAATAGAGTGTTGTTTGACTACACACGCACATAAAGGTATCCATAGTCAAAATCCGGTTTTTCTTTCTATCTATATTATTAATATGTCCTATGGTCTATATTTTCTGAGGTAGCCTCTAGTAGTAGAGTTAAGTGTATATTATAAAATAAATAATGTGTTTTAGGAGCGAAAACTGCTGGAGTGTGAAGAAGCCATAGAAGCTATAGATACTGCCATAGAGTACAAGAATAACTTGATTTGTGGCAAGTCCCCTTCTGCATCTCTATCAGACTCGTACGGAGACAATAAGGAGACACGGACAAGAGGAGAGCAAATGCTGATGGCGCGTTTGGACAAACTGTCGCATGATGAAATTAAGACTTTGCTATATAGATATTTTCAAAAGGTATTTGGATATTTTACCTTAATTGTATTATGGTGGTCATGGACTGGCAGGCAAGAATTTAAAAAATACCCTTATTTAAATCAATCAATCAATTTATCAATTAAACTGCAAACTTATGGTTTTAATTTCAGAATTAACAGAAATAAGACTAAATAATTTGTTCATGTGGCATGGCAAACCGTACAGCGTCCGAGAATGATTCTGTCATTGACGTTTATGCTATGACGATTTTCACTAACTGTCAATCTATGTAGTACCTACTATAAGTCTATGATTCCAACAGCTACCATAAAATATGAAATGTTTATTTGGTAGGTAGTAGATCTCCGTGGCGCATGCGCGGCATTAGAGGCCGGTGCGGCGGCGGCGGCGGCGGAGGCGGCGGGCTGGCGAGCGCGGGCGGCCGCCGCGTGCAGGCATATGCAGAGAATGCGAGCGGTCACGCAGCATCGGTAACTATGGCTTTGGAGTATAGTATAAGTTTGACGACTAGATTGTTCTAACATAAGAGCATTTATGAGGAATGATAAATGTCTTGAGACAATGTGCTTTTGCAAATGTTGGCCACGCGAGGCGTTTAACTAGATTGAAAACGTAAATTGAGTCTACAGCCGCGCCGCGTTGATAAGTGAGAAGAATGAAAAAGCATATATGAGAATAAGCGGATGCGCGCCGTCACGCAGCATTAGTAACTATTGGAGACTGTGTGGATGGTGTGCTTAGTAAAAGTAGTAGGTTTTTGTTAAAGACGGTTACGCTAGGCGTTTAACTAGATTAAACTCGTAAATTGAGTCTGCCGCCAAGTTGAGTTGAGACGGGCGTGGCGGGCCCGCATGCGCAGGGAATGCGAGCGGTTACGCAGCATCGGTAACTATAGCTAGACTGTAGATAGTGTGCTTAGTTAAGGATGAAGATGTTGAAATTAATCATAGGTGGAAGCCATAAGTGAGAAGAATGAAAAAGCATGTATGAGAAAAAGAAACGGATGCGCGCCATCTGTGTGGATGGTGTGCTTAGCAGAAGTAGTAGGTTTTTATTAAGGATGGTCATGCTTGGTGTTTAACTAGATTGAAAATGTGAGTTTAATCTGTTGCCGCATTGAGTTGAGGCGGAGTCGGCGGGCTAGCGAGTGCGGGCGGCCGCCGCGTGTGGTCATGCGCCGAGAATGCGAGCAGTCACGCAGGTTTAAACTATAAGTGGACTGTGTGCTTGGTAAAGGATGGACAACTAAATTCAAAACGTTAACAAAGTGCGAAATGAGAAGAATTAAAGAGCATGTATGGGAAAATAATGAATCGCTTAAGACAATGTGGATGGTATTGTTAGTAATGGATGGAGATGAAAAGATGTTTGAAGACTAGATTGTTGTAACAAAGTAAGTATTAAATGTATAAGAATGATTATTAGTGATTGAAGCGGCAAGCAATGCAAGCGGCGGCTTGCAGCCACGCTGGTCTGGTTGCGCACGAATCTATGGCAGTATGTCTCATATTGATGGTGGTGTTAGTAGATCATGGAGACATTTAAAGACTAGTTTGAAAACTTTGTAACAAAGTTGGAAGTCTTAAGTGAGTAGAATGAAAGAGCATGTATGTAAATAATGGGTTTGAATAGCGCTTTAGTCTAAATTGAAATAGTGCGCAGCATCGTCAACTATGACTTTATATCTCATGCTGATGGTATTTTTAGTAAGAGACAGGTTGAATTTGCCGCGAGTCGTTCGTGCAGTATTGAGTTGCTAGGTGCTCATCTATCGCCTCCACAGGGTATGGGATTGGATATCACTTGATGCTACTTACAGAATTTTCCACTTAGGGTGTCCTTATTACATTATCCTTAACGTAACGTTAAGAGATACGTTATCAACAGACATTCTTATAAATAACCAAAAAACTTATTCTATTCCAGAAACTACAACCCGTTCCATCGAATCCTGGACGGGAGCGCTAACTATGAACGAGCGTTGTCTTTAGGAATGACGACGGATTCTGAGACGTCGGACGACGCGATGCGGCTCATGGATCGTATGAGACAACTGGCTAAGTGTCCTCCGGTAATTTACGTTTTATATTTTATGTTTTTTTTTAAATATGTTCGGTGTGTGGGATACCATCGCTTCTTATGCAGGAGGTCAACTCTTTAAATAACAAAATATGATTTCGTCGTAGTTTTCGATTATTCGAATATTACTATGAATAGACTTGTCAAGATGCAAATAAAATTTTCGTGCGAGTGCAACAGTAATTAATGTTTAAAAGAGTTAGAAGAGATGCGGAAGAAATGATCGTTGTGTGGTTTAAGAAAATGTGTCTCTTAAGCCATATATGCGGCTGATATATGAAGGTTGTTAACGGTGCGTCCTATCTAATGAATGCACTGTCGCAGAAAAACCTGGGTGTTCTAAACACTGGGTCGTATATTTTTACATAAATGTTGGAAGTATTAGTACCTCTGACACTCCTTGGAGATTATACAGCGTGAGCAATGAGTTCAGTTTTTGTGCACTGAATGTTTTGTTATTGAAATGCTCAGAAACTTTAAAGAACATATATTGGCTTGGCTTAATGGCAATTCGGTATGCAAAGTTTTTTTTGGTATTTATTCAATATTTTTATTCGATAGCCAACACGAAAATAAAAGACTAATTTGAATATTTTTCATTTTAAATGAGTAATTGCAAAGTTATGATTTTTTAAAGATTGTTCAACTTTTGTACTTAATGACGTCATGGATAGAAAATATCACGTAGCAACATGCAAATAAAGCGAAATGTTTAGTAAAAAAGTTGCTGATTGCAAAACATTTCACGAATTTGTGATCTCAAATGAAATTATTACGATATTATACTAAACAAACCTATGATTTTCGATATTTCAATACATAGTATAAAACAAAGTCGCTTTCGCTGTATGTCCGTATGTATGCTTAGATCTTTAAAACTACGCAACGGATTTTGATGCGGTTTTTTTTAATAGATAGAGTGATTCTTAAGGAAGGTTTGTATGTATAATAAATGCATAATATAGTAGAGAAACACTGATAAATTTAAAGGTTTCTAATGTGATGTCGTAAATAAGCACGTTTTTTTGCGCTTATATTGCAAACGCTGGCTGAACCCTACGAGATAGACCAAAATAATGTAATACAGTATTGTTCACCTTAAAAAGTTCAACAAAAAAGTCCGCGATGGTATATGTCTATCTCTTAGGGATAACCCAGCATAACCATTTTTACTCTTTACTAAAAAATGGTTATTTACGAAGTGGTTTTAAACAATACAGCATTAATCCTTATCCAATTAAGTACCTTAAATAAATTGTGCATTTATTATAGATCAATATGCTTTTTACAGCATGTAATTTAAGTAAATATTACCGAAGATATTACAAATTTAAAATGCAGGGTCGTAGTTGTTTGCGCCGGGCGGCGCGTGCCTATAAGTAGCGCGTCGATGGCCGCTAGGCTTGGGTAGATCCAGCTCCGCGAGGGGATTCGAATCACCAGGTTCAGGCTCAGTTCCGGTACTGAATCCTCTTAACCGGGCCGGACCGCTTATCGAATCCGGCTCGGTTAAGAAATTCGGAACTGAATCAAACAACCAAAAAATACCACGCTTACTTCGCGGAACGTAACGATGGCTATTGACATACATGTAAAAATCAATTAACTCATATGTATAATGATTCTGTTTGTGTACAGGCTAGGTTCGCTAACATACAAATATCCATATGTAAAAAAAAAATATTATTTAGAAACATCTTATAACAATATCTACACATAAATATATGCAAATCAGAAAGTGACACAACATAAAACACTATCATATTTATAATATCACTATAAACACCATTATTTATGAAAAGATTGATAAATCTATTAAACGAAATTGGCAAACAAAGAACAAAAAAGGACAACTCTCTTTTCGTCTCTGTCTCCCGAGTTCAAATTGTATTACATTCTTGTCTCGCTCTCACATTCAGCAAGCAAAGCAAATGTAACGGTAATAATCGAACCGATCCTGAACCTGATGCGTGAGCCTGTTGTTCGCAAACAATAAAACCGAGCCGGTGCGGAGCGGCCCGGTTAAGCGAACCTGCACCTGATAAGAAAGAGTGGGGCCGGTTAGGCCAATCAGGCTCACGCAGGGATTCGAATCATTTGAATCCACCGAGCCGGACCTACACACGGCTAATGGCCGCGCTTCGCCTTATAGCACTTTATGATTTGCAGCGATCGCACGCGTTTATTGGAGCTCTCTAGCGAGGAAAATATCAAGAATTAATTAAACTGAATAGAATAAGTATCTTCTGTTGTTGATTATCTTTTATTTTTATTATTATATAAGTAGTATTGTAAGTACATTAGGTTAGATAGGATTAGCTTAAAACCATATTTCTTGGTATTTCTTCCATTAAGACTTTGATTTGAATTTAGAGTTAAGACAATTTAGTATTAGGGCGAGCATTTTCAATTATTGAAAATTATAGTTAAGTTCATAGAAGAACTGAATATAATATATTTTGTTGTTGATAATCTTTTGTTTTTAGTCGAACGAATAGTAAGTAAATATTTTTTACTCCAGCACTAACCAAAAGGACATTCTGTAGTAGGTATATTTTGCATTGCACCCGTGCGAAGCCGGGGCGGGTCGCTAGTTATTAATAAACTGTAAAACGAATGTCTTTGAAATAACGCGGAAGGTCAAATACGCTTTGTTCGATTTAATTTCAAGAAAATATGTTTTAACAACATAATATCTCGAAATGGTTTCGTAATCAGCACAACTTTTGTAAAACTTTGCATACCGAATTGAACCTTTATTGTCTAGTTCTTTAGCACTTTGATTATCAGACATTACTACAATAATCTCCGTGTCTGTGCTCTATTCCACTGCATAATATCTAGGCAGTGTCGGGTCAGTATGATTCTGCTTGCAATATTGGCGTCCCATGGCCATAAATATTATCCTAATTAGGGTAGGACCGATGCACCGCAATGGCTGAAAGGTTCTAAAGAGGCAGCCACTTGTGTATCTTTTTCTCCCAAAAGGTGACACGCGACAACTGGGTGAAGGTTGCATCTAATAAAATTTGAGTACGGAAATCAAAAATCTGAGAAACCTTCTTAGGGCACTTGGAATCCCACTACCTGCCTATTCTCACGCCTTTTTTGTCCCAAAAAATTGGGTAACCGAAGCCTTGAAACTATGAATTTCTCAGCGTCTTTTGGAATTTAAGTCTGGGAAAAATTATAAAGTAAAAGATAAATGGTGAAGGGTTTTCAGCCACATTGGCCAACAATTATTGAACAACCCCTTAAATCCTTACTCACCCATACCACAAACACGTAAAGTACTAAGTAAGTGCTATTCTAAGCCGAACACTACACTACACTTGGAAACTCAACTTCCAACAACATTATGGTTGTGAAGTATAAATCCAAACATACATACATATATTCACGGCCATTAATCCCATAAAAGAGTAGCCAGAGCTTCAGAGCTAGAAACTCCACAGCCACCTTTGGAAGTTGAAAGGGGACAAGATCGTAGAAATAAAGTATCGTTGGCGTTGGTGATGGGACTCCAACCGCATCACCCAAAGACTTCTTCGAAAATAAAAAATAAATAAAAAAAAACTATATAATATATTTCTTAAGTTGTAATCTCAACTGATTATTTAAAATCATGCTGTGTACACAGTTTTTTGGTATTATGTCCGAATATGTATTATTTTTAAATGTTTTATACTAATGCTATGTCATAATACTGTTTGTGTGCCGAATAAATAAATAAATACCCATGGGTAAAGGGGTAGTGACATTCTAAGACTACGCGGCAAACGATAATAAAATATCTTATTGTTACAGGCTCCGTTAATCCCAAGTCAGAATCTCAGACAGCTCATGCCAGCCACCTCAGTCCCCGCTGCCAAAGTCACGAAAGAAAAGAACAAACTAGTTATTGTTCAACAGAACAAAAAACACTGATATTTGCTTGTCTTTCTTATTTTAACAATAGTTATATTATCTGCCTTTTATATTGTACCTTTTCACCTGACTATACTCAAGGCTATAATACCCTGAACATGGGTTATCAGAGAAAAACAATCAACTATTCCTCAGCTTCTTTTGGAAGTCAAGTTAGTTGATTCTTCATAGAGATGTAGCAGTGATAATCTGCAATCTCTTATCTGTAATTACTAAGCTTATATTATAAATGAGGTTGCTTATTCGGATTATTTTCGCTGTATTCTGCTGAATTCTATAGCAGTACTATGGATAACTAATTAAAGACTTCAGTTTTTTTTTAAACTGGGTAAGCTCTGTGCAGTACATGGACATTATTAAAAATGAGATTATTACATGAGATTCAAATAAAAGCCGATATCTTATCAATGTGGAAGTAAAAAATAACATTCTTAAATTGTTATATCTGTTATCGGAAGAATCGGAACAATTATAACACTTTCAAAGAATATCAATAGTCATTTTCTCAGTGTACTTTGTGATGTCAATGCGATTAAAATAAGTTGTACAAATAGTTATTAATTAAATTGTTATTATATAATTAATCAAATCAATTGTATTATAGAGAACATTTGACAATGTGATATAGCTTTTAATTTTAATATACATATTATTTTCATTTACCTTCTTTTATTTACATCAAGTATCTTTAGTATATAAAAAGAATTGTCAATTTATTGATAAACAACTATTTTATTGTAACATACATACATACATATACTCACGGCTATGAATCCCTAGAAGGGGTATCCAGAGCTAAGGAATTAAAAATTCCTCAGCCACTTTTGGAAGTTGCGTGGGGATAAGATGGTGAAATAAAGGTTGTTGGTGATGGGTCTCCAACCGCATCGCCCGAAAAACCCCTAAAAGCCCCAATACCGTTAGTCGCCTCTTACGTACGTACACCCACCGGAAGAAATGGGGTAGTGCTATTCTAAGCCGACACTACACAGCAATTTATTGTAACATATTATTATTATGTAGATGCTGCAGAAAACCAAGACCAGCAGCCTCAATAACGCACTGCCAACTTATAAATATAATAGGTTAAGTGTTTAATATTGGTAAAGACTTAAATCCATACTAATATTATAAATGGGAAAGTGAGTTTGTTTGTTTGTTTGTTCCGCTTTCACGCCGTAAATACTGAACCGATTGCTTTGAAATTTTTCAGGCGTGTAGTTAGAAGTCTAAATTAAATAATAGGGTACTTTTTATCCCGGAAAAAATATGTTCCCATGGGAAATCAAAAATATTGTTTGCTCACTAAATGCATTGGAGATGGCGCTGTGCATGTGCATCGTTTAAAACAACGTAAAATATTGTAAACTAATATAAAAATCAAAATTTAGAAGCTTAATGGTACGGTAATGGATCCCCGAAAATAAGGAACTCCCGAGGGATGATGTACTATTTTTTTATCGTATACTTATTTTTTTCCATCTACTTATATTGCAAACGAATATTAACATGTAAATTTAGAAGCTAAATGAAACGACGACGATTCCTTGAAACTAAGGAATCCGCAAGAGTTCTCATAGGAACATCAAAAAACCTTAACTCATATATGGCTCAAAATATTGCAGCGATTATTTTTATCATCGATGGAATTCACATCAGACACTTTGTTAATGTTCATTTTGGAAAGATGAAGGGGTTTCATCAATTTAAATGACAAATTTGTTTATCAATAGTAAGACTAATATGAAATAAAGCGTAATAAAAATTTGACACCGCCCCGGTAACGTCTCCGTGGCGTAGCGGTATAACTAACTACTATGAATATTTAATTAGAACTATTATGAATCAATCGTCCCGGGTTCGTATCTCAGGTAATTCAATCTTTTTGTAAAAAAATGTTTTGTTAGCTTAAAATAACACTATATATAATAATAACAAGCACTATCCCTTCAATTTAGCGATTATTTTGGAAGGAGATCCACCACTAATCATCCCTATATTGCCGACCAATCGCTGCAAGCTCTCCCACTATCACCAACGGTCAGTGTAGGGGGCAGCACCGGGCCGTCGCCGCAGCGCCAAACTACTATCCGCATCTGTACTTACTAAAGATATTCTCATTTCTGAACATAAAAACTTGGTATATTTGTTTCATGATTCTTATGAACAATTAAAAAGGAATTTTTGGAACTCAACCCCTAACGGGTTGATATAGCAAATGAAAGTTTATATAGAGTTTTTTTACATTTACATTACTTGGTGCGATTGAATTTATGAAATCCATCTATCAATCATTCATGAATATATGCTAACAACCATAAATTCCATAAAAGGGTAGCCATAGCTTCGGAGATTCTTCATCCAATTTTGGAAATATATTGATAAAAGATAGGTTAATAAAGGTTGTTAGTGATGGGTCACAAACTGCATCGCCCAACAATCACTTAAAAAGCCTCAATGTCCTTTATGTCATTTACAATGCCCGCGGGATTATAAATATAAAAAACAGAAGTTGAGATAGTGTTTCGGTATTTTGGTATTATGTAAACTGGATGCAAAAAATGAAGTCCACGCGGACGAAGTCGCGGGGCAAAAAGCTAGTTATCAATAATGCAAAAAATGTGCTTGATTAAATTAGTATACTTTTGTAGTCATACTTTTATTCATCTTTTATGTACTGTACATTGTGTACTAGTCACAATTATGATAAGGCGTTTTATATAATATTTATCGGCACTTGATTTATGGAATAACGAAAGTTTATAATTATCTACATTTGTTTTAATTACACAAAGTAAAAGCCATTAATTATTGTATAACATAGGCAATGCCTTTGGAATATTGAAAATGTTGCCAATATTGCTGGACCCTGTTTTGCTTATACTCTTATGATTTACATTGTTAATCTCAAGTAGCAAATGAAAATGTTGCAATAAATGGTGAATGGAAGTACGAATTGGCAAGACAAAAATATTATATTTATGGCCGGGAGTGTTTGTATGTAAAGGACATTCATAATTCGTTTGTGTTTTATATCATATATCTACTCTTTAAAAATAACAATAATATTGATAGATTTAATTCCATTGTATATCTTTGGTATATATGATCGAAGGATTAAATAAGGAAAAAATACACGTAAGTAACGTGGTAATCCTAAGCTTATCAATCAGATATCTATTGTATACATACATATACTCACGCCGTTAATTCCCATTGGGGTAGGCAGAGACTATCGATCGCCACTTCGTACGATCCTGACGAACCTCTCTAGCTTCGTTTACATCCATCAATCTTTTCATACATGCTCTTTTATTCTTCATACTACGGACGCCTGCCTTTTTGAGCGCACTCTCAATTTGGTCCAAGTGTGTCTTTCGTGGCCGTCCTCATTACCTTCCACATTAGCTCTATAGATACCTTTTACCAATTTCCTATCACCCATCCTCTCGATGTGCCCAAACCATCTCAACATTCCTTTTTCTATCTTACTTACAATATCATCTTTTACACCACACCTTTCACGAATCACGTCATTCCTCACTCGATCACATAACCTTACATTACAAAATTTACTGAGGGACCTCATTTCTACTGCATTCACTCTGCTTTTATGCTTCTCCTGCCACACCCAACATTCACTGCCATACATAAGCGTAGGAACAAGAACAGCATCATGCACAGCCATTCGGGCCTTTTCGGACTAGACATTAGACCATCCAGTGCTCCATTAATCGCATTACCCTTTTTCACTCTTCTTTCGATATCTTCAACACACTTTCCATCTCTAGTAAACATACTTCCCATATATACAAACTCATTCACTTGTTCCACTCTCTTACCATTAATCTCAATCACGCACTCGATCATATTCTCCTCTCTTTCAAAAACCATGCTTTTGGTTTTATCCACATTCACTCTTCTTCCCTTTCTTTGAAATGACACACATGCAATATTTATTATCTCTTGCAACTTTTCCGCCGACGACGATGCAAGTAGCACTTGATCGACAGCATACAAAAGGCATTTAACAATGAATCAACCGATTCTTGCGCCCGATTTCTGAATTGAGTATTACTACTTAAATAAAATTTTGTCGCATTGAAATCTAAACAACTGAATGAGAAAAAACGATACTTAAGTCGTTCTCAGCTTGAATACTCATTTCCGAAATCGGGCGTTAGTCCATAATCACTTTCACGCAACTCTGTCAAACAGTCATCCATGATCAAATTGAAGAGCCACGGAAAAGCTACACAACCCTGTCGGACACCCCTTGATATGCCAAACCAGTCAGTGTTTTCCCCGTTTACTATTACACTTTTGACTCCCCAAACCGAACTTGCATAACACCTCCCATAAACACTTTCTTACCACCCTATCATACGCCTTCTCTAAATCAATGAAGGAGCAATACACCTTTTGGTTCTGCTTTTCGGTGATGCTCCTAGAGAGAAGATTTGTTATGATGTTGTATAAGAAAGATAAAAATATTAGTGCTGCGTACCTTTAGTGTAAACGTCGAACAGCAATAACCCATTTCTTCCCACGGGTGTCGTAAGAGGCGACTAAGGGTATTCAGGCTTTTTAACAACAACATTTTAATATATTTTTTCCCTCAACTGCAAAAATGAATGAGAAATTTCTAATTCTTATGCTACCACTTTTTGGGGATTTATGTATAAAAGATAAATATATAGACTAACCGGGTTTGTCATATCATGTCTGGTGAGTGGTGGAGCAACAATGAAACTAGTGTGCTGTTAATTTTACTTTTGTACATGGAATTCTAATATTATCACTTTTAATTATTAATTATAATGTAAAAGACCATAATGTAAATAGCTAGGAAAATATGAACTGCTAATGTATATATAAAAAATAAAAGACAAGGATAAGAACAACTCTTTTATTTAATTTAAATCTTTTTGTTCATGAAAACCTCATGTGGGGATTATTACTAATAAATAAAGAAAAAATAAAGGAAAGAAAACTTTTGACACAGGCGGGAATCGAACCCGTGACCTCGCGCTGGCAGCTATTGACACGGTAGCTCAATTGGCAGAGCGACGGGGGCGTATACCCGAGGTCACGGGTTCGATTCCCGCCTGTGTCGAAATTTTTCTTTTTATAGATTGCCAGTGTCAATCAAGTGAGAAAAGCTATACACCATCTTATAGGCTGGTTTTTTATTGACATATTTGAATATAGAACACACTTATTTTATTTATTTTTTATTTGAATGAGTATAATTTTTCCGAGAATCTGGCGGGAATTCACTTGCAACAGGAGCTCAGTCGACGTGATTTTCGCGCTATGATTTGACGTGTGCGGCGCCGCAACAGGAGCTCAGTCGACGTGATTTTCGCGCTATGATTTATTATGACTTTAAAAAAGGTTTAAAGCCTCAAGAATGTTTTGAACTTTTGGCTTCTACTTTTCGTGAGTCTGCTTGTTCCCGAGCAACAGTATTCAATTGGTTTGCTGAATTTAAAAGAGGACGGGGATGTCTCGAAGATGAAGCGAAGACAGGACGGCCGCCAACCGCGGTCACGTAAGAAAACGTTCGTGCAGTCGAAAAACTTACTCGCGTAAACCATATGTAGAGCTAGAGCGAGAACTAGGAATTGGATCAGCAGCAATTCAAACCATAATTCACGACCACCTTTCTCTCCGTAAATGTTGTTCGAGATGTGTGCCGCACAAACTTACTGATGAGCAGAAAGACCTTCGGGTGTATTGGTGTCTATTCATTCAGACCAATTGTCTCTGTGTGCACGAAGCACACAGAGACAATTGGTCGCTTCGTTTTTCAGCAAAACGGGTCATATTGCTACTGTTGTGCTAGAGAATGAAAGAACGGTGAACTCCGAATGGTATGTGACAGTTTGTGCTCCAACAGTAATATCAGCTTGGTGTGACAAGCGACCGAAGTCAGAAATCCGGTACCTTCTCTGGCACCACGACAATGCGGCGCCGCACACGTCTGCCAGAACACTAGATTTTTTCAACTTGTGAAATGTGTCAATTCTCCCTCACCCGCCATATCCCTTGACCTAGCGCCTTGTGATTTTTACTTGTTTTCAAAAAATCAACGAAAATCTAAAGAGGAAGAGGTTTGAAAGCAAAGAAGTTTCGATGGTTGCCTATAATTTCGAGATTTCTGAGGTATCTAAAGAAGAGTGCCCAATAAACAAAAACGTCGTATAAGTCATTATTTGTACGACATAAAGTTGAATAGCAGTCCTATAACAGTAATGAGATGATTACTAGGTCCTATAGACGTATTTAATTTAACTATTTAGTCGTGCGACGAATATGTTATATTAAACTAGTCATAGCAACGTTGGCAAGACTAAAGTATATAACGTTTTATTTAAGTTTTAGCTAATACGTTTGTACGACCACGCAATAGTCATACTAACGTTACAGTCGAATAAACGTTTCCAACTGACAAAATTTGGTGCTTGGCAAACCATTATATGACATTTATATAATGCAGTAGTTGTATACAGGTTTTAACATTGACATTTATAAAACGGTCACTAGTATGTCATAAAGCAGTCAATTTAAGACACTTAAATGACTTGGTTGTTTGATTACAACTCAAATATAACTTTTATATTACATTATATCCATTTAATGTCATGCCCTGACTTTGTAGTCACATTAGAGTTAAGTTTTGACCTTAAAACGCCTTGGCCGCCATATTTACGTAACGTTTGATGCGAAAAATGATATCGAATTATTAATGGAGAAAACTTAAACATAGTGGAGCTTTCGAAAAAACAGTTTCTCGACATTACGAATTATTAAAAAGTACAAGGCTACCTTGGTATTAACCACAAATAATGTTAAAGAAGAAAAGGGTACAACGCAAGAGCAACGAATGGTTCAGTACTAATTTAGTTTATTAAGTATTAAAATATCGCTAAGGATTTTTTACGATATCGAATTTTCTTTATATCAGTAAATGTTTTATTGATTGATAAATTTTAATAGTAATGTTAAAATGGTTTTATTTAATACATGTGATATTTTATTTAATTTTGTTAGCAGTTAAACAGTTGAATTTGTTAAAAGTGTTCCTAATGCGGCCACCATAAAATATATGGTAAACTTTTCATCAGTCATCTTTGTTTTGGTATTTATTATAATTATTATTTTTTAAAATGTAATGTTTTTAATTTCTCGCCATGTAGTGTCGGCTTAAAATAGCACTACCCCGTTTCTGTACGTAAGAGGCGACTAACGGTATTGGGGCTTTTAAGGGATTATTGGTCGATGCGGTTGGAGACCCATCACCAACAACCTTTACTTAACCATCTTTTCCCCACTCAATTTTCCAGGAGCGGCTGAGGATTTTCTAATTCCTTAGCTCTGGATACCCCTTCTAGGGATTTGTGGCCGTGAGTATATGTATGTATGTATGTATATTTTCAAAAGACTATCTTAGTGATCATTGTCTTGCCACTGTCCAGTAAAAAGAAATGAATAATATAATCTTGGATACAGATAATGAAAAAGACAATACCTTTCAGGAGGATTTGAAATATTGGACTCTTGACTCTAAAATTTCTCATCATGCACTCAAAAGTTTATACATATGTGTGATATGAATAACATCATTAAATCGGAATCTACGTATTTTGTAGAGAATGTCAAATGTTAAATTGTTGGCATTCCTTATAATGAATATGTATATTTTGTTCCTCTCGTCCATACTTTGTTGAGGATTTATTCAAAATAAATTACATATAATTATTGATTTTAAGTATTTTAATTACCATGTGAAATCATGAATAGAAAATTATATGCTTATTGAAACAATAATTAGAATATGATACAAATATTCAACCATATTTCCGATAGAAGTTACTTATAAATTTTTCTTTACTTTTGCTAAGAATGGGTTTTACCTGAAATAAATTTAAAGATAATTAATTTAGGTTAATGTTGACACATTAAAAAAAAACTATTATAAAAATACATTTACATACCTTTAACATTTGGCGATTTATCTAATTTTAATTAACGAATATTGTTATAGTATGAAAACGCAGAAAAACTAAGACTGGATGTGGAGGTTCCCGGCTTTCAGACCTCCACATCAGGTCTTACTTTTCTTCTGCGTATCTGTACTGCAACGCTATTTGTTGTATGTATAAAAAAATAATTAAATGTTATAAGGAACCCTAATAGCTAGCTTTAATGGCGTATTGCATGGTCTTCAAATAACCTTAAAAAGACTTTGTGTCTTTAAAACGTCATAAAGAGGTAATTATGCAACCAAAGCAATATGTCTGACATTTTTAAAAATAATTTTTTTTGGTAATAAAAATATGCTTTAAACACAAAATTAAGGGGCATGAAAATATGAATTGTATTTACATAGGTATATTATCGTAAAACTTAAATTCCCAGTCGAACTAAACGGTATTAAAGACAAATATTGTAAGCAAAATATGAAAGTCACATAATACTCTAATTTCTTTTCCCTTACTTCCTTGTAATTATTTATCTTGCACTTAAATCTCCAAATAAAAACAACAACTAACAAGAAATATTAAGCAGCCTTTCAGGGGTTGTTACTAGACTCATATAAAACGTTTTAACACGTTCAGCGCGGCGGCTCAAAACCAGTACCGGGCTTTCAGTGCGTTACGGGGTGTATGAAGCCCCGAGCGTGACTTTCCGTTGGTGCGTTACAGGGTTGATAGTGCCCCGTATACCTGAGTCACTTAATTTGGCTGTAATTTTATGAGTTTTTCAAATTGTTTTGTTTTTTTTTACCTAATGATAGACAGATAAATTCCCTATAATTTGCTCTTTTCGCCCCTGGTTTTGACGAAAGATGACGAAGTGAGAAACTTTTATACGGGGCTTTTTCTACCCCGTCCCGCACTGAAAGTGAATTTTCACGGGGCTTATTCAACGTCGTAACGCACTGAACGTAAACATATCGATGAAATTTTAGTGACGTGAATGAGTAGTATCGACATTTGGAGTTGATAAATAATTCCATCTCGTACATCAGAACAAACGGTTGGTTCTCTTTAACTTTAACGGGTTTACCACGCCTTACGCCACGCCGTCGTTTTATTTAACATGCAGTTGACCTAAACTAAAAAGAAAAATAAAATATCTTAATAATCATGGGCAAAACGGCCGATCATTTGAAGTTTGTTTCAACTGTATGTCAGATGTGTTGTCATAGGCGAAGTGTAAATAGGTGAATTGTGTTTCGATAATGCAGACGCCACGTTTCAATATCCACAAAATGATGCGTTTTCACTTACCATAGGTTGAATTTCCTACATTTATGTAGGAAATTTACATAAATGTACGAAATTTAATCAATGGTACGCTTACTGGATAGATGAGATAGAAACGGATAGATTCAAGATTCAAATGTTTTTATTCATTATAGCATTTTTACAAGTGTCTTAAATGAACGTCATTATAGTAAAAATACATTAATTGTCAGTTTCAGCAATGCAGATTATATTAAAACAAAACGATCGAATAAAATTATCCGTTTTCACTTACCATCGGTTGAATTTCCTCCATTTATGTAGGAAATTTACATAAATGTACGAAATTTAACTAGTGGTAAGCGAAAACGGATATATTAAAACCAAACGATTGAATAAAACGACATTTCATTTCTGACATTGTCGGCATTGTAAGATAGCTCCAACATCCGCCGTGACCGCTTGATTGCTTTATCGAATGCACCTTACGCTCTCGGCGTCACTAATTGAAATGGCCAAAAAAACCCCGTACGGGTAGGTAAAAAACTTACGGGGAGTAATGAACCCCGTACCGCACTAGAAGGAAACTTTTTTACTCCAGTGCGTTACAGGGTTCATAACACCCCGGATTGTTTTTTAGTGTAATCTAGTCCTTCAGAAGGTAAATAAACCAAATAAACAACTATCTCTTTCATACGACTTAAAATGACAAAAATATAGCCTTCGCACCAGGGCATAGATGCTGTTTTTTGCTCCCGCACTGGATGAGAATTAAGGACGGGGACTTATAAGCCCCGTATCGCGCTGAAGGTGTTAATAATTCAAAAACATCTGTACGACCGCAATATAACCAAACAGGTGGTTGTAAAGTTACGGTGCGACTACTGCGCGATGAAAGTGGTAATTCATAAACGTTCACACGACTTTTAAATGACGTTAACGGAGTCATCCTCTGACTTTTGTATGACCATTATACAACATTGAAGGTCGTATAATTGGGGCCCTTTTCGCGTTTAGTAAACGTTATTATAACATTAGTGTGACATAGCTTTTACGAACAGTGGTAACAAAATAACGTTAACTTAACTATTGAACGACTTTAAATTGTTAATTGGGATGGTCACAGGTATTTTCCGATTGGTTCAGACGTATTGAAAAGTGTATACGTGCTCAGGGTGAATACTTTGAAGAGATCGATACTTGTAATAAAGAATAAATTTTATAATTTTTGAGTATCTAGTTTCTTTTGGCATGCCCCTCGTATAAAAAATAAAAGCCAAGGATAAGAACAACTTTTTTATTTACAGGCATTTTGGAATATAACAAAAATAATGATTCAGGTATTTGATCACTGTTTAAAAATGTTTTTTAAAATCTATAATTATATATTTATACATATTTTATTTGAAATTCCATGGTATGCATAAGACTCCTTCGGACAGAACTGAATAGTAATGTGTCACATTTAAAATGTTGCCTTGTAGTTTCTGAAAAATAAAAATCATATTAGCAAGTCATATCTATTAATTTCGATCACAGAATTAAGAGAGATTTCTGCACATGGAATGGTTAGAAAAGTGCAAACATGGCTCTACATTGTCAATTTTTTGTGCCTATCCATTTCTAGATTTCTATCTTAACTATCATAGACTACAAGTCAAGAACAGATTTTATGATCCATTTCTTCTCAAGCGAAAATTTGTGGAATGAATAAGAGAGTTGTATCATATATAGATCTTGCAATCTACGAGCGCACTTCGCCCATAGCTGTGCGAGTGACCTATCTGTATACGCGTCAATGTAGGCGTGAGAAGTGGCCGTGCGTACTGTTAGCAAATATAAAAGAATTAATTCAAGTTATAGATTTCACTCATTTTTATATTTTATATTCAATTTATTAGGAGTGGTAAAAAACAAAATCATCATAGTTACTTCTAATTTTAATTATTAATATTAAATATATATAGATATTAAAATTAACACAAAAAACTGTAATCTTAAAAAATACTTCAACGAAACACAAAATAAAAATCTTGTAAGTATAAATAACTAATATTAACTTGTATTACTACCTTTATAGATGGACTACAAAACGTTATATAGGTTATTTACGAGGAAACCGGCGCTTACGAGTGGCACGGATTGCGGAAGATGTACGCACACCACTAGAAATATATCCAAAAAACACAACAATACATTTGAAATGTAGGCGAGATAGCACATCTCATAGCAAGCGCTAGAAAGAGATAAACATATTTTCTCTGTACCGACTTGAAATATGACACTAAGACGACCGTTTGACAAATAATAATTTAGATCTATACACACGATACACCTTGTTTATTATAAATTATAATCAAAACGTTGTTTTATAATACTTACGAATGATAAGTAATTCCATAATTTTAGTAATTTTTCGACTAATGTTTGTGCAAAATCTCATCACACTCGACGGCATTCTCGATTATTGTGATAAAAAAACACGCCAAAACAGGTGAACGATTGCGACGGCAGCTAGTGAGCGTCAGATGAGCCATTTAGCCTGTTTTTTAAGTGCCACTTATGAGCGAGCATAACTTATCTACGGTTTTTATTAATACATCTATGACTACTCAGAAAAAAATGTAATGTTAGATTGTGTGACCGAGTGAGAAATAGTGTTATTCGTGAAAAGTGTGGTGTGAAAGATGATATTGTAAGAAAGATAGAAAAAGGAATGTTGAGATGGTTTGGGCACATAGAGAGGATGGATGTAATATTAGTAGAGGACGACCACGGAGAACACACTTGGACCAAATTGAGAGTGTGCTCAAAAAGGCTGGCGTCCGAAGTATGAAAAATAAAAGAGCATGTATGAAAAGATTGATGGATGTAAACGAAGCTAGAGAGGTTTGTCAGGATCGTACGAAGTGGCGATCGATAGTCTCTGCCTACCCCAATGGGAATTAATGGCGTGAGTATATGTATTTATGTATCTATGACTACCTTCATCAAACATTTCTACATTGTCACTGTCATCATTTTCGATGTCATTGACATTTATAATGAACTCAAAATCATAGTCAAATTCTTCACATATTCTTTTTATTTTATATCTTTCTGTGTTTTCTTTTACTTTAGGGATTTGACGTGCTGACCGTACTCCTTGAACAATTAAAGGCACACTAACAAAATGTGTATTTACAATTACAAGTACAAGTAAAGGCGAAGTGCGCTCGTAGATAGCAAGATCTATAACATACTGAACGTCAGTAATGATTTTATTAGGGGAACAGGCAGCGGAAGCCGCATAAGACTGAGGAAAATATATGTTTTTAGTTTCAGTTTTTTTTTTCACGGATATCCTTGTGACATGCTGTTGAAGTTTGCAGGAAACCTATGACCGGCAGGCGATTAATCAATCCGATTCTTTGGATTTCATGACTGCACGCTCTTACACTACAAAACAATAAAGAAATCTTACCTCGCCAAGTTGGTCGCTTTTTGTAAGTAACCTTTGGCAACACGATATCATGAGGCCAGGAGTTATACTGTCATCTTTGTGTAGTTCTAGCAAACTAAATCTTTCTTTGACTTCCTCAAACAACGCCTTTTCTACGTGTTTGTTTCTGTAATTAATTTATAAAAATGTAGCCCGATATTTCGGAAACTTTACTTTTTCTCATTATAATCCGAAAGGGGTAGTGGTATCCATGTCTCCTTTTATAAGTTCAAATGGTGAATATATGGTCTATTAAACTGAAATATAGAATCCAATCACATCGCTCTTAGTTGCCTCGTACGACAGCCACGTGAGAAGACGGGATAGTGTAATTAATGGCGACGGCGAACATATTAAAATGATCCTTGATCTTGAAACCGTGATAGCTCAGTGGGAAAACCGCCTATCATGCATAGAGGCGAGAGACGCGAAGGTTCAATCCCCGAAATACTACACAAGTGTGTTTTTCAAAAGCCATGTGTAGTAAATTTTTCATGGTTTTTAACGGAACATATTCTTAGGTTAAGATTTGTCAGTACTAAATAATGTATAATATTAAAAAATTGACTTAGGATAGATATTTAAAAAATTGTCTAAGGCCAAATGGACACATTATTAATCTTAATTTTGCATATAAGTAAAAATAGTGTACAAATAAACGAGGACTATTCACTTACATACTATACTCGGTAAGAAGCTGCGTGGCCTCATCCAAATGTTTGGCTATAAAGAAAATGACTTCATCAGCTGGGCAGGATGACGGTGTACTAAATTGGCCAGTTGGGGATAACATCAATGGGCCGGCTTCACTGGAATATTAATAACATGGGTTACATAAACACATACACTCACGCCATTAGTTCCCATTGGAGTACGCAGTATCGATCGCCATTTTGTACGATCCTGACAAACCTCTCTAGCTTCGTTTACATCCATCAATCTTCTCATACATGCTTTTTTATTCTTCATTCTTCGGACGCCTGCCTTTTTGAGGACACTCCCTATTTGGTCCAAATGTTTCCGAGGTCGTCCCCTGCTACCCTGCTAACATTACCGTCTACATTAGTTCTATAAATCTCCTTCACCAATTTACTGTCATCCATCCTCTCTAAATATGTGCCCAAACCATATCAATATTCCTTTTTCAATTTTTTATTATATCATCTTTCACACAGCACCTTTCAAGAATCACGCACACACATTTCTACTGCGTTAACTCTACTTTCATGCTTCTTCTACCACACCCAACATTCGCTGTTATACATAAGCGTAGGAATAAGAACAGCATCATGCACAGCCATTTCAGCCTTTTCAGACACCGATTGACAAGTCATTAGACCATTCATAGCTCCATATACCGCATTACTCTTTTTCACTATTCTTTTCTATGTCATCATCACACTTTCCGTCCCTAGTAAACAAACTTCCCAGATATAAGAACTCTTTCACTTTTTCCACTTTCTTACCATTAATCTCAAGCACGCACTCGGTCATGTTCTCCTCTTTTAAAAATGGGTTCATGATTTACCTATTTGGCATTTCTCAACGACAAGTTGGCTTGCATGTACACTAGAAACAGACAGATATCCTTACGTACTTAACTAAGTCTTGGATTGAAAGTTTTAATAGTTAAGGAATAGATCCCGCATTATGCCAGCCAAACCGCAACTTGCATTTACATAAAGTTTTATGTTAAGAAAAAATATTAAGTAAGTTTAAATCAAAATGAATAGGGAAGATGCTAAGACTAATGGGACAGGATCCCAATTTGATGCAGTTTACGATAGCTTGGTCTCAGCTCATAGACGTAGTTAACTCCAAGTCAACATATCCATCACAATGATAATTTACTTTACAAAATTTTCCTTACTCAACTTCAAAAGTGGCTGACGAATTTCCGATTCTGAAGATCTGGCAACCCCTCTTTGGGAAACCAATGAAAATGTAAAATCCAGTTAAAAATATTATAAAAATTATGTTTAAAACGCAGTGGGTTTTGTTCTAATAACGGTTTTTTGATGTTTTCTTACGTAATTTACAAAATTTCTTACGGCTCAACCACCATCTCATATTTGCTGAGGGACTCTGGCACTGATGCAGGAAATTTCTTTCCCGCTCCATAAAAATCACCTACGGATGTGATTAATTGTCTTAGATGGCTGCAGTACTTCATCGCTGATACTTTGGGCATGAACTTTCTGAAATAAATAAAATAACAGTTTCGGATAGTAAATAAGAAATGCATGCAAAAAAAAATACGTTAGTCATTTAGATTTGATATTTGCAGAAACATATTCCTGTTTTAGAAATGTATCTTGGGCGTTTCTTCATCATCATATTTATTTAAATGATTTCTACATCACAACTAAAGTCATGAATGTTCATAATTGAGAATAAGTAAAAAAAGTTGATTACTGCATTGTACTAAAATTTTGCTGTGTAGTGCCGGCTTAGAATAGCACTACCCCATTTCTTCCGGTGGGTGTACGTAAGAGGCGACTAACGGTATTGGGGCTTTTAGGGCGGTTGGAGACCCATCACTAAAAACCTTTATTTTTACCATCTTTTCCCCACTCAACTTCCAAAAGTCGCTGAGGAATTTATAATTCCTTAGCTCTGGCTACCCCTTCTAGGGAAATATAGCCGTGAGTATATGTATGTATGTATGTACTAAAATTTTGTTACATTTCAGAAGTCTACGAGTGTATAAATTACACACCTTTAAGGTGTATTGGTTTTATCTTATTTATATCTTTATAAAAAAAGTTGCACAGCGAATAACAAGAACATAGGACCAAATGACGCTGGCTAGGGTAGTTGACTGGGAGTGAAAAGATACGCAGAATAATTAATCACTTTTGTTATCATGGCGCTGTTCCTACACAGTTCGACTTCACTCAGTAGTAATTTTAATTCCTGCTTGTTGGACTGAAACCGTTTTCCAATCAAACATAAACAATAACAAAAAACCCGTAAACTGCTGATAATTCGTTCTCAAGTTACTTATAACCTATATAAATATACATACCTCCTACGAATATGAATATTTCTTAATATTCCGGATAATGTTTCTTCATAAACTGGAATAGAGGCCAGCGCAGTGTCTTCTTGATCAACATTTTTTATTAGCTGTAAAGGAAGATAACTATTTCAGTATCATTATGTGAGCTATTGTACGCGAAGGCGATTGAGAAGCTTTAGACCCTTTTCAAACATACCAGTTGCCAGGCTTGTTAAATAATAAATTAAATAAGGGTTTACAAATTAGCTTAAAAGTTCATAACCTGCAAATCTTATTCTATGCATTTCATTTAATATTTATATTATATCTTAAATATAAGAACAAAGTACTTACATTAAGCCACTCATTTCGGACATCAATGATGCTGAGGAACACATCTCCATCTAGACTAACACCAGTGAACTGTCCTAGGGCTATCGTACGACCTGTAAAATATTATTAAACAATGAACATACTATGACCAACTTCTTATTAATGGAATTAAACGAGGTATTTGCCATATTTCCCTTCCACACACATCTTAGATATTTCATCACAGCAAGCAGAGGTTTGTATTTATAACAAATGAACTACGAAATATCAGGAGACTGTCATGGGTCTTGAGGAATATTGTAAGTTGATAAATTGTCGGTAACAGTTCGAAAGCAAAAAAACAAGTACCATCATCATATGTTATTCTGTCATAGTTTAAATTGACTAAAGAAAAGAAAACCTTTTAATTTTAATTGGTACGTCCAAATGATAGCTCCAAAGTTTAGAAATATCAGCAATTTACGATTGCAATTGATGGTATGATTTATTTTACAGATAATATGCCACTTCTGAAGTATAATAGTTGAGGAGCGTCTGTTCAAAAGGAGCTATTTACATGCTAACCATATTTTTGATAATTTAAAAAAAAAGTTTTTTTCTGAAATTTAGTATGAGGCAAGTGCATTTTTTAAATTGAGATAATTCATGAGAAGTCTACTTACTTTATGACTAAAATTTTTATTTTGTATCTTTAACAAAGACCACAATATTAAATTATAAATATTTTAAATAACACCTTTTGACCTGTTATTCTGAAAATAGCACCTCTTGTTCTGAAATGATAACAAATAGCACCTTTTGGTCAGCAATTCTTAGAGTATAAGTTCGGTCTAGGAAATAAAAAAAGAAAAATAGAAAGGTGAAAGTAATTTTTATATTCTAATTTGACCAATGTCATGTTCTAAGCAGTCACAAGCTTCATCATGTTGGTGATCTTCATTGTGATCTTCATTGTTATTACCGGTTATCGTTGTTTGCTCCTCAAGAATAATGTTCCTAAAGAATAACAACTCTGGTAACTCAGCCCAGCCATCTCCGAATTGCTTCACAAGTAAATTATTCACGTCTTTCTTTTTCTTGCTGTCAATACCTTGAGGTCTCATCGGCAATTGTTCAACAGTTTGGCAGTGCCGCTTGCCTCTCTTTAGAAGATTAATCGGCTTTGAAACTGTTTCAAATCGAAACGTCTCATGAGTATAAATGTTGCAGCCAGAGCGTTGAGATGTTTTAATAATAATCCTTTTCACTGATTGTATGTCTGCAACTTTCTTATAATTTTGTTCCAGATCTTTTATGTTATAGAGACTCCAGTCTTCTCCCAGCACTTTCATTGTTTCATGCTTTCTATAAATTTCATAGTATGCCTCAGGAAGTGTCATTACTGTCGCTCGCTTTATGTCCTTTTCCAATCTGTATGTAAATATCTTTTTTTTTCTGGCCTGAATTCGAGTCCTTCTTATCTAATTTTTCAGAAACAGAAGAACTGGCAATTCGTTTGTTTTGTAGCAAGTAAATAGTTCTTTTTGTATAAAACCATAAATAATTATCGAAATTACTATGATATTTAGCCCTTTTTGATCAGAATTGTGATTGGTGTTTACCAACCAGTTACAACCTGTTACAATTAGCACCTTTTGACCAGAACCGTAACAAAAGGTGGAAGTTTGAAGAGGAAATAGACACTTTTGACCAAAAATAAATACAGAGCATGATGAGATCTTGGATGGCAAGTGAAATTCATAATAAAAACGTATGAACAATCCAATACGTAAATAGCTCCTTTTGAACAGACGCTCCTCAGTTAACATTATCACTAAAATGAGCTAAGTATAACACATGAGTGTGTTATACTTAGCTTTGTGTCATTGTGTGTAGAAATATCATATAGACCTGCTCTATTTCACATGTATACACTAGCAATTCCCATTCAGGCAAAATTGGGACTCTGAAACTCATAACTTTGAGGACCAAATGCCACAAGTAGTCTGCCTCCCTTTATAGATATTCGGCGTAATATATACATATATGCAACAACTTTGTGATATATCACAAATTTGTCTCTCTCTATGATAATATATCTATGATGATATAATCTATGAGAATAATTATAATAATATTACCTTTCAAGTTGCTCATATCAGTGGAATGATGTGATGCTAAAGACAGGAGACTTTGTAAAGCACCTCTTATGTGACTTATATTCCATCCGCTATCCCATTTCACCTGAAATTGCGTATATAGTTCTAGTCCACCGGATAACTTATTTTTTTTATTTAACGTAACAAGCATACATACATACATATACTCACGGCTATAAATCCCTAGACGGGGTAGCCAGAGCTAACGAATTAGAAATTCCTCAGCCACTTTTGGAAGTTGCGTGGGGAAAAGATGGTAAAATAAAGGTTGTTGGTGATGGTAATGATCGTTATCAAGGTGCTCTTTTCGTGGCAAACGGTACGGTTGACAAAAAAAACAAATACTTCCATTGAAATATTCACTTTGTTCTTAACTACAAAATAAATAGTTACCTACCTTCTTAGGATTACACCTCTACGGTACAAAGCCTTTTCCGACCAACTATATATTTTTATTTTTAAAACAATATACGTCAAATGACATTAATTATGTCATAAAAATACATTACGCGAAGTGTATATTATTTTAATCCAAATAATCAAATGCACTCTAGATATGACTATCTAGAATTGTTATTCGAGTAGTTCAACTCAAAAGTAGTGCACGAAGTAAGACGAGCACGGAGGAATTTAATAAAGTGAACGAATAATCTCAGTATCCTCATTCACAGTATGGATTTGACACAATACCCAGATTTTATAACAACGGACGAAGGCACGCGATGTACTATTTGCAATGTCAATATTAAAAGGAAAAAATACAATATGAACAAGCACCTACAGTCAAAATCTCATCGAGCAAAGCCTAAAAGACAACCCTGATTTTGAAATCAATGACAATAAGTTATTTTGTAAATTATGTGATTCGACATTTAATCCTTCTTTATTTAGTTTGGACCGGCATATGAAAACTGATTCACACACATTTTCCAGTACAAAAAATGGACAAAAACAGTTCAACAAAGACTTGACTGATTTTATGATTCAATGTAATATACCGTGGTCAAAACTTGACAACCCAACATTTCGGAATTTTATGGAGAACCTCTTAAATAATAAATACGGTAATAACGTGAATTTACCCAGTGAAACAAATATACGGCTTAAATATCTTCCAAAAATTTACGAGGAAAAAAGGATCAGATTAGGCAAGAACTACAAAATAAGACGATATGCCTTAGCGTTGATGAAACCACTGATTCATGTGGGAAAAAAGTGGCGAACGTTTTGATTCAGGCATTAGATGGAACAAGCAGCAAAATGCATTTGTTTGCATCAAAAGTTTTGGAGGAAACCAATTATTTAACTACAACCGGACTCGTAAACGAAACGCTTAAAGATCTTTGGGGTCAACAATATAATGAAAACTTAGATAAATTACTGTTTTTCATAACTGATGCTGGATCATATATGCTCAAGGCGGGGAAATGTCTTACACAGGAATATCCGAATTTAACACATGTGACATGCTTTGCACACGGACTGAATCGCGTCGCAGAAAAAGTGAGGAGTCTTTATCCTAAAATAAACAAATTTATTGACTGTGTAAAAAAAGTTTTCCTTAAAGCTCCGGTTAAAACGAAAAAATTTCGAATGATGTATCCGAACATTTCACTTCCTCCGCGACCAGTGATAACCAGATGGGGCACATGGCTAAACGCTGCTTCATACTATAACAAATATTACAATGAAATCAAGGCTGTGATCGATGCTTTAGATTCACGTGAAGCGAGAGCAATTGTCGAGGCCAAGAAAATTTTTCGCGATCGCAATTTGAAATCGGACTTATTGTTCCTTGACACAAACTTCAATATTATCGCCAAGTCGATTCAATTGCTGGAGGACCCAAAACTAGAACTTAAAAGTTCATTGAAAATTGTCTCTGACTTGATAAAAAAAATGGCAAAATTGAGATTACATCCCACGGGTAAAGAAGTTTATTTTAAACTAAAATATGTCTTGAAGAAAAACCCTGGTTATAGTACTGTAAAAGTCGTGCAGCAACTGATAGAAGGAAAAGAGGTGGATATGCCGGAGGGCGTCAACAAAAGTTGCGTGCAGTATTTTAAAGAGTTAAATTACCTTCCTGTAACTTCTGTCAACGTAGAAAGGTCATTTAGTTATTTAAAATGGATTTTTTCTAATCGACGTGAACGACTGACAGCCAAATCTGTTGAACAGATTTTAGTTATTTATTCAATGTAATTTGGATAAGTAATTATAAATATGTATATATTTCATAATTTGTTAAGTATATAATGTTTTAAATACTTGTCTATTTGTTTTTTTGCCAACCTTACTCTGCCACCAATACACCACGCTGATAACGATCTTTGGTGATGAGTCTCCAACCGTATCGCCCAAAAATCCCTTAAAAAGCCCCAATATCGTTAGTCGCCTCTTACGTACACCCACCGGAAGAAAAGGGGTAGTGCTATTCTAAGCCGACACTACACAGCAAAACGTAACAAGATATTAAAGAAAAATAAACGCTATATTCCAACACCAGTGTCTTGCAAAAGTCTGAGTCCTTTAAGTTGTCTGAATCATATTACTCAAGACTAACCGGTAAAATCTTAATTTTAAGGCACGTCACGGTTACAGTACAGCTCCCAGTTACTCCGCTTTATTCATATTATTTCAATTAATATTATACAGTTGTGTGTGTCAGTCATAGAGAACTTAACTAAATAGAGAAGGAAAAATATACATTATCCGTAAATGATTCAGTGCATTTCCACTGACTTAAGCGAAGTAAATATATTACCAACAAAAGTCAGAACATTGAATCAACCAATCAGGGTGTAGGGACAATTTATTTTGACAATTCGTTTTTGGCGGAGTTTTTTTTATAAATTTTTGTACTGAACTACGTCCGGTTTACACTCTATTTAGTTAAGTTCTATATGGTGTCGGTTTATAAAAGCACAAATCTATTTCACACTGTCGGTACCTTACGAAGCGACTAGGGGTGTTGGGGATTTCAAACGAATGTTGGGTGATGTGGCTGAAGACCACATGGGTTGGCTATGACCAAACATTATTTATTTTACAACCTTTTCCCTACTTCAAAAGTAGTTAAAGCATTTTAAATTCTTGAAATCTTGCTTCCTCTTCTTGGGCTGCCCACTTCTACCCCTGGTGCTACTCCTTGTTGGGTGTAGATCCATGAGTATATGCATGCATGATATTTCAACTATTGGTACAATAATGTAAATTTTTAACAGTGCTACAATTAGCGGTGCTTTTACCGAAAACATAAGCGATTAAGTTTCAGTAAAACTAAGTATTTTCTGGGAGAAGCCTACATCTAGTGGAATTCTATCGACTCATGATGAAAACTAAGTAAAGTCACCATAACGTGGTTATTATTGATCTCATAGCAGTCGTGAAATGCTGATGAGGATTAAGAAAATGGGTTACCAACTTGTTTAATACCGTACGTTTTGCACAAGTGTTTGGTGAGGGAGTCCACTTGTTCCCTTGTAGCGCTCGTTGATTTGTATTTCTCTTTCGCTATATCACTATTTGTGTAGACCCAGTCACTAAAAGAAAATTAAAAAAATATTTAAGTGGTGAGGGCTTATTCAAATTTTACTTATATATTAAGTATCTTTTAGTGAGTCTTTAATCTGCTAGTTACAAGGTGACGGTTACTAAGGCTAAAAATAGTAAAAAACTATTGAGCTTTGTGAAGTTAATACTATATCCTATAAACGATTTAAAGAAAAAAACGAAGGACTTGAAGAGGATCTATTAGTTAAGGGAAAAGCAATTAATATAAGTTTATAAAATAAAATGAATAGCCTCAGATGTTATACAGGGTGGGCCAATAATTTTTGCAAATAGCAACACTAAATTTCTCGAATACCGTTGGAGGGAGGGGTGCGCGGGTGGCGGGAAACTATGCGTCGCTACATGCAATTTTAGTTAGACATGCGCATAACGCTTCAGTGAAAAGAACTTAGTTCATTTAGTTCCTTCACTTCAAAGAACTACTTCGCGAATGTAGTCCAGTAGTCCACTTCGTTCAGCGGCTCATTAGACTCCTTCAGAGCCGTTGGACTAAATGAACTACAGAACGAATTGGACTAAATGAAAATGAAGAGATTGAGTTGGAAAGATGAATAACTTGCGGTTCTTGCGTTCTCGTATCTTATAACATTCGCTAGTTCGCGAATGAAAAAAATGATGCTTTTGATAATATTTAATTAATGAGTCCCATATGTTGTATTACTTGTATTTAATTTTGCAGAAATATAGTAATTTATCATGAAGTATCAGTAAGAATAATTATCTCGATTGTCCTCCATACTTTTCAGGCTTAGGACTGACAACCAAAGCAAATAATATTTTCACTATTAGAAAATAAACATTAAAAATAACTAATTGACGGGTCTCGAACCTCATATTTATGTTTTTGTATTTGTGTAAACGAATCGTGATTTAGCAGCAAACAAATATAGGTCTTAACACCGTGTGTGGAGAGTTATTTACCCCTGCGCGAGCACAGCAATGCATAAGTGTGGTGAACTAATAAGGTGTCAGATCAAACAAATATAGTCTTTAAGTCCATGACCGAAGATTGTTTTTCGCCTGACGGCATAGTGAAGTATTAAGTGAAGGAATAAGGTGGACTAATAAGCGAGTGAAGGAAGGAATGGTTTGCATTTTCAACTGAAGGCATTCAAAAGAAGCATTCATTCGCGAACTACACACCTCTAATTTTAGTCACGATGGAGCGCTTCACGGGACAACAGCGTGCTTTTTGTGTTAAACAATTTTACAAAAACAACGATTCCTACGTTACTGTACGACGCCTGTTTCGAATTGAATATGGATTACGCCGTGTAAACGAGTGTCCAAGTGTGAATTTAATCAAATCTTGGGTCGTGAAGTTCGAGCAAACGGGATCGACAACGAATATTAAACAAATAGGCCGGCCACGTTCAAGAAGAACCGATGAGAACATTCGAGAGGTTGAAATTTCCGTTCGGGACGATCCAGAATTATCTACGCGTAAGCGTTCGGCGGTTCTGGCATTACCGAGAACCAGTCTACGGCGGATTTTGCATCTAGACCTAAAACTGCACCCGTATAAGCTTCAAATTGTGCAGGAGATGAAACCAAATGATTACATTCAACGTAAGTTATTGGCTGACACAATGCTGGAGCAATTCTCTAGCCTGGAGAATGTATTGTTTACGGACGAGGCCCACTTTCACATCAACGGGCACGTGAATAAGCACAATTGTCGATATTGGAGCAGGGAAAACCCTCGCCTTAAACACCAAAAGCCACTTCATTCACCTAAAACGACAGTATGGGCTGCCATATCAGCAAAGGGCATAATTGGTCCGTATTTCTTTGAAAATAATCAAGGAAATAATGTAACTGTGAATTCAGCGGAATACGTTAAGATGTTGCGAGAGTTTTTGACGCCGCAGTTGCATGAATTTCAAGGATACAACAGCAGGACCTGGATGCAACAAGATGGAGCAACATGCCACACGTCAAATGTGACTTTACCGGTAGTCAAAGAAATGTTTCCGAATAAATTGATTTCTCGCAGAGGTGATATTCCATGGCCTCCGAGAAGCCCGGATCTTACACCATGCGATTTTTTCCTATGGGGATACCTGAAAAGTCGAGTCTACCTTAATAAACCGACGAATATATCCCAATTAAAACAAAACATCCACGACGAGATAGCCGCGATCCCCCGCAGCATGTGTCAGCGAGTTTTCCAAAGTTTGCGTAGTCGATTGCTAGAGTGCCAACGACGAGACGGTGCACATCTCGACGATGTCATTTTTAAAAAATAAATTTCATTAAATGTTTAAAACGTTAAAAATATAATCAACAAAATAACAGTTGTAGTTTTATTTCTATTCATGTTTTAAAAGTGCAAAAATTATTGGCCCACCCTGTATATGGATGGAACAATCCGAAGTGAAATAAATCCAAGTACTTACATGATATTGTCTATAGATTTTCGTTCGTTAATTTCGTGTTTCATACGTCTAATGTTTTCAAATTGAGTGCTGTATTCTTTATACGCTTTAGTAAATTCATCTTTGCTGAAAATAGGAAATCCTTTTGAATTTTGGTTTCACATTAATACAACTAAATGTGAATGTACAAAGATGTATCAATACAGATAGAGTTTAGTCTAGGAACAATTGTAATAAAATATTTTAAATACAAGTTGGTACATAGTTTACAATTTTGTGTCACATATTTTTATCATACATCATCATCATTATTAAGAAAAATATGTAAAAAAATATATTGCCCGCGTTAAGGATCGGTTAAGGATTTTTGAGCATTCGTTATATGGTGGTTCTGAAGAACATCCAGACATTTGTGCTTCACAAAAATTAATGCAACATTGAATATCTAATTAAACCGATAATTATATGAATATAATATGTTAATTATAAGATTAGGCTGCAAATTTCCATTTCCGATTGGTACTTACTTAAATTCAGTGCTATTTGAACTGCTTGTGTTAGGTATTTCATCTATATATTTGGTTGATATTTCACAAGCATTTAAGACTTTCACTATAGTTTCTCTTACATTATTCCCTGTAACTTGTATTTGAACGCGTTTAAAGACTCCTGAAAAAGACATTTGTCATCAGTATACTAACCTACTATATAATACCGGTTAAAACTTTTAAAACGGGGTAGCCAGAACTTGTTTTTTTTAAATTACATAGCCATTTTGGAATTTGAGTGGGGAAAAGATAGTAACGTAAAGGATGTCTAGTGTCGAGTTTCCAGACACATAGCCCGACAATCCCTAAATGAGCCCCAAAACCTTGAGTCACTTTTACGACACCCTCGGGAAGGAACGAGTTACTGCTAGTCTAAGCCCGACACAAAACAGCTATACGAAGTAAATATGCATTACATTAAGTTATAATATATATAAGGCATAGAATTCACCTCATTTCTTCCGGTGGGTGTACGTAAGAGGCGACTAACGGTATTGGGGCTTTAAAGGGATTTTTGGACGATGCGGTTGGAGACCCATCACCAACAACCTTTATTTTATCATCTTTTCCCCACACAACTTCCAAAAGTGGCTGAGGAATTTCTGATTCCTGGTCTGGCTACCCCTTTTAGGGATTTATAGCCGTGAGTATATGTATGTATGTATGTAAGTTATTTATAATAGGTGACAATAATGTCATGTGAGGAACAAAAGTATAAGTACCTTTAACACCCTTTCGGTGATATACGACGTTAATATAAGAACATTATTTTATAGGTATAGGGCCCACTAAGGATGGAAGCAAACGAGTTTGCCTAAATTCAACCCCTACGAGGGGCAAGAGTTTGAAAAAAGAGGTAAAAAGAGTTATAAAAAATGTGCATATCGATTTAAAATTAAGTGTAGTAGTTTGATGTTTTATTAACTTGTTATGTTATGTACGTATGAAACTCTTGTCAATAATTTCTTGATATTTATAAGTTTTCACACCTAACTGTCAAATATTTGTAGTAAGAAAGTAAAAGTGTTATTCCACATGGTGAAATTAACAACTGAATGTCTGCTGAGGAATGTAACACATTAAAACATTTAAATGAGTAGATTAACATTTTTTATTTGAAAGTTAATGTCATAGGTGAACTACTAAATAAAATATTATGTTCAAAACATTACGTCATGTTTTTCAGGTTTAGTGATACAAATAACTTCTGAATTGTCATTTCGTTTAGAACTGTTATTATTTTAATCGTTGACCAGTTGAATTTTATATCTAACGACGAATCGTATGTACGTACTTATTTTACGACGTGATAGCTCAATGGGTAGAACACCGGTTAACGTGCAAGCGACTAGTGTTCAAATTCCGGGTCGGGCCTACACCAATTTGTCTTTTATAAAGACATATGTGTAGTTAATTTATCACGGTTGTTAACGGTGAGGGAAAACATCGTGAGGAAACCCACATGGCTGAGTTGTACTTAGTCATGTGACCGTGTATTCGTACAAAACGGCGATAGGCCTGCCCCCTATCACGTGAGTACACTGTCCATGCAAAACGTGGGTACTCTGAACGCCAGATGACAATATCACGTGATGTTCAGAAGTATTAGTACCTCTGCCAACCCCTTCGGGGATATTCGGCGTGAACGTTTATGTTATGTTATGTACTTATTTTAAGACAAGACTTGAAAATGTACATATATAAATAAAAAGCACTTATGTAATTAAAAAAAGAATAGGTAAAGACGATGTGTGCCTTTTGCTATTGACAATATATTTTATTTCGTTATTGCATCAGCAAAACAAAAGGGAAATAAATCAAGAAAGCATACTATCATAAAATGCGATGGTTATGAATTGATAAAAATATACAATTGATAAAGGATTTAGTTTAAGTCTAATACTAAACAGAAAACAAAATACCTTTTAAAATTTACCTGTTATCGATTGATGAGAATTAAATTCATAGGCATTCAAAGGCAAGTTCAAAGCCAGTTTCGTGTTTACCCATAACATTATAACTCAATTTACACTATGAAAATTTTTAATATTAGAACTATCTGGCAATTTTTAAGAGCCAGGCTCAGAAAATAAACAACTCTTTAGTTCAGATGCTGTTTTAATAATGAACAGATATTATGGAAATTACAAGACCTGCTTATCTTAAAAAAATAACAGAAAAATAATCAATTGTTAAAAAACCACTGACTATTAAGTAGTATATTTCCTATTAATATATACATACATATACTCACGGCTATAAATCCCTAGATGGGGTAGCCAGAGCTAAGGAATTAGAAATTCCTCAGCCTCTTTTGGAAATTTAAGTGGGTATAATAATTATATATACCATATATAATAATAATATATGGTATATAATACAATACAATACAATTTAATTACCTTCTGGCACATCCTTTTGCCTTAAATAAAATGATAAGGGTAAGTTAACCACTCTACTGGACTGCTGGGCTTCTAAAACTGCACTCAACTGCTGCAATGAGTTTTCATTTACTCTCTGTAAAAAAATATTTTATAGAAACCATATTCAATAATAAACAATAACGCGTTAAATATTGGAACAGAAATTGGTTAAATAATTAAAAATACCAATGTTGTAGCTACAGACTTTGTTCTTAAGAAAATAAAGAAAACATAGTGGTAGCTATCCATGCAGTAAAGATTTTGTAGCTGCAAGTTTATATTTGGTGTAAGCTTATAACTAAAAAGTAACTTGACATCAATAAAACATTTCTATAATTACTATATTTCATCTTTTATGGGAATTCCAAGCATTATTCAGAAGAATAAATTGAAATGCAAAATTATCTCAATATTAAACTTATTAGTCTCAAAAACTGCTGACTGAATCTGTCTCTACAAAAAAAAAGATTCTAGGAAACTATATTCCATAGCAAACTGTGTGACTAAAGATTGGTACAGACACTAACATCCGTTAAGTTAGTTAGTTTACAAAGTTTATTTATTTGTAAGAAAGTAAAAATACCCTAGTGCTAAACTCACCAGATATATAGATAAAAAACATAACATATACTCACGGCTATGAATCCCTAGAAGGGGTAGCCAGAGCTAAGGAATTAGAAATTCCTCAGCCACTTTTGGAAATGTGAGTGGGGAAAAGATGGTAAAAGTAAAGGTTGTTGGTGATGGGTTTCCAACCGCATCGCCCAAAAATCCCTTAAAAGCCCCAATACCGTTAGTCGCCTCTTACGTACACCCATCGGTAGAAACGGGGTAGTGCTATTCTAAGCCGACACTACACGGCAAAAGTAACTAAAAAGTAAATAATATATAAATCTCCAATACATACATACACATACTCACGGTTATAAATCCCTTAACGGGGTAGCCAGAGCTTTGGAATGAGCAATTCCTCAGCCACATTCGGAAGTTGATTGGGGAAAAGATGCTAATAATAAATGTTTTTGGTGACGGAATCACATCGCCAAAAATCACTTAAAGATGACCTCCAATGAACAATGAATTTTTGTATATTTTAGCTTTACCTTAGCCTTTCTATGTATTTGCAGTGATCAGAATTTTTTCTATGCCTCAAAAACTGCTTACTCAATGTAATTAATATTACACAAACTATTTTTAATTTTTCTTTTTATTTTTTTAATGAGAAGTAATTACTGTGTATGCCATTTAAAAATTAGGTTTGCAAGAAATAGCCGCTAATAAATCGTGTGGTAAGCATACAAAGATTTTGTTAGCAATAATTAAAATCAGGCTGCAATTCGTGTTCTGTAAATAATCATGACAATGGTCTGTACTTTAAACACAAACTGGTAGCGAGTTTTATTATGTATCTGCAAAATACACAGTCACACACGAAGAATAATTACTTGGTCAGCAAGATTATACATTCGGTTAGCAGGGAAAACATTTCTACACACAACTTATTTGACTGTATAGCATATTTTAAATTTGGATAGCAATTTAAATAATTGTTTTGCGTATTTATTGAAAAATCAGCAATGTTCGTTAAATTTCCCAATGGTATTTGGGAGTGGCCCCCAATTCTCCATCAACCAAAACAACGCTTTGAAGTCCTTTAATAGAGTTATAAAGGACACCTATACTCTTCGAGAACGCTTTCCTTTGTCCAGATTTTTGGTGGTTGCAGGAGAAATGGTACACCAGTGGTCCAATAAATATATTACTAACCCAGAAGACAATTACATTACAAACATACCCTCTTTAACTACAAAACACTGGACAGAAGCCTACCAGTGAGTAAAAAAACCAAGTAATTATGCTGCGTAAAGATGACAATTATAATTAGTATCAAATTCCAGCTGGTCAAGCTACTAATTGTGAAGTTTTCGACGCACAGTGGGAAAGTTTTGATGATTTCAAGAAAAAAATTTTCAGTAAGTGGCTTGTCTTACTGACAATTGAAACAGAGGAATGGAGAGAGCGAAAATGTGACTGTCCAGCTTTTTTAATTTCTACGTATGTAAACACGTGATTGGCTTAGCGATCCGCTTAAAGCATGTGGTGCCTCCACTTTAAGCAAAGAATATTCCCATAGGGGAAAAGAGGAAACGTGGCCGGCCTTCAAAGGCAAAACGAGCATTAATTATACAATAAATAAAAAAATTGTTACTGTTTCTTGAATATAATAATTATAAAACTAAAACGGCTTCTTTATTATTCCATCAAAATATCTCTGCTATAATACTAAAAGCAACCTACTTACTGAGAGAGAATAAATAAATGAATCATCAGTAAGTGATGCGCCCATTTAGTGCTTTTTAAGTATGATATTTATTTATTATTTGCTAGACTAATTTTAGCGGCACTAAACTGATTTTTTTGCTTATTCTCTGAGTGCTTACCAAAATTTAATTAACTACAGGTCACTCATTGCAGCTTTGATATATACACAGCTGTACAAAAAAAATTACTGCTGTTCAGAATGATATATATTGCAGACTGATTTATTAATATTTGCTGTACACAAGTTGCTGTCCAACTATCAATTTTAGCTTACCAATTAAATATTTCTGCTCACAAATATACCAATACTTTGCTAACCATTTAAATAACACCCTTTTTTAATTAGGGCAAATACTCATCCTACTACTTGGTACTGCCTATTATAATCTATACTTATGATAAATCTGTAGAGAGGTCAATTCTGTACATTAAATATATTTTCAAAATAACCATCAGGGTGTGATTTAGTGAACGATAGTGATGCCAAAAATGCAATCAGTAAAATTTTTGTCTGTCTGTCTGTCTGTCCGTCCGTCCGTCCGTCCGTCCATCTGTCTGTCTGTCTGTCTGTCGGTTTGTATGTTCCTTATGGAAACAAAAACTACTTGACGGATTTTAACTAAACTTGGTAGAATTATTCTCCATACTCCTGGGCAGGTTATAGTGTACTTTTCAGCAGAGTAGTGACACGTCACACGTGAATACTGAATCATGCTGGATTTTTTTTTAGTAATGGTTGTGCAGCAAAAGATAGCCGTGAGTATATGTATGATGTATGCAAAGTTTGTAACTCTGTAAAGCGCTTTCACAATCACAAAGCTAAACTATTCAGGAGTGCTATAAGTGGTGCTAAATTTCACAAAGGTTGAACAGTGATTGCAGAAACCTCAGATATTTTTAAAACTATGATACCTGTGCGAAGCTGGGCCGATCCACTAGTGATTTATAAACCCATCTGTTTGTTACTTTTTAAGTTTTATTTTTCTAGTGAATATTAGGTTTCTTTTAGGCTTTGACTTTTATATAAACATTGTAAATGGGTTTACATACATACATATACTCATGGCTATAAATCCCTAAAAAGGGTAGCTAGAGCTTCAGAATCAGAAAATTCCTCCGCTACATTTGGAAGCTAAGTGGGGAAATTATTGTAAAATAAATGTTTTGGTGATGGCTCTCTAACCGCATCGCCCCAAAAATTACTTTCAAAAAGCCCCAATACCCTTAGTCACCTCTTACATAAGTGCAGTCTTGAATCAACTACAGTAATTGAATAAAGCATCTACAAATTAAGATGTTTTGTGCTGAAGAGAGTGTCCTATTGGTCATTGCTACTATCAAATTAGTAGATGCCAATTCATATAAAGCTAGGGTGGACTAAGGGCCTAATCACAGACAGCTCAAGCCCCTCAGTGGAGTGGGATGTAGATGTGCATATACAACCTGTAGATGCTTCTAGTGCTGACTGAATTAGATTGAACTAATTGAATTGTTACCTATGTATGTATTAAATAAAATATCACATTTTAGAGTATTTAATAACATATACCAATTACAAACCGTTTTAAATATCAGAAAAATATTTACAAGCTAGTAGAAAATACTTCAAGTAAATTATATAATTATAAACAATAACATACCCTTTGTTCTGGATATTTTCCAAATAGATCTGGATGGACACTAAAATAGAATGGCCTCAAAGCAGTCGAGACTTCAGCAGTACTAAGTTGTCGACATACCACACTACCAGGATATTTGGAATTTATTCTGGAAAAACAAATAATAGACAATTTTATCTGAAAATATTAACAACAAACCAATATTTGTCACTTAAAGCAACATGCATGAGAGTGTCTTATATTTGAAATCGTAATGAGGAACTTACAATAGTTTTAATCTTAGATACATAATTTAAACTATGTTTTTTGAATGATATTTGACGGTTTTTAGATTTTGATAGCAAAATAAATAAAATACCAAAAACACTAAGCACAGTTTGTCTTCTTCAGTCAGTCCAATCACAGTCAATCCTTTAATCAGTCAATTATTTATTCATTATTGGTTTATCAATCAAAAGTCAACCGTCAAACTATCAACCCGAAATGCAGCCACCAACTTGTCTGGAGAGTGAATTGAGATTGAGGCGCCGCAGCCGCAGTCGAGCGGAGTTGCAACGTTTTAAGAAACATAAATACATATTTATACATTTTCTCACGCCGTTAGTTCCCATTGGGATAGGCAGAGACTAGCAATCGCCACTTTGTACGATCCTGGCAAACCTCTCTAGTTTCATTCACATCCATCAGTCTTTTCATACATGCTCTTTTATTCTACGTACTTCGGACACCTGCCTTTTTGAGCACATTTTCTATTTGATCCAAATGTGTTCTCCGAGGCAGTGTTGCCAACAAGTCAAGACCGTATGTCGCCCAATTTTCAATGCTTGAGTAGCCTAAAGTAGCCCAAACCCGAAACTAAAGTAAAAACCACCTTTTTAACTAATTACTTATGTATTTATATTATAACTTCCTGTACATACAATAAAATCAGTACTTAACACTTAAACAACAAGTCTTTTAAACTAGAGTTTGAAGTTATTTAAAGAAAATAAAAGTATCAAAACAGTGTTTTAAAGTTAAAGAAAGAAAAGATTTTAAATTGGCGTGTCCAAAGACTCATTAGCCAGACTCTAAAACATTATTCTGCTTGATCTGCTGCGAACAATTTCTGTTCTTGCCCTGTTTTGTTATTACTCCTAAAGGTTAAGCGGATAAAAATTCCTGATTCGAATAGTTCTAATAAACATACTGATTCGAATATTCGGTTGATTCGATTTTATATTTTTGCAACTGTGAAAATATCACAGGTGGGCCAACATGATCTCAGAGGTATTTAGAGATGAAACGTTCAATATGGGTGAAGGGTTTTGCCAAGGGGTTTCGCCATCTTTTTATCTTGATTGTCGTATATCTTCTTATGTAGATTATTTTTTGTGCTTATTTGTGTCGTAATTCGATTATAAATTAAAGTGAATTTAATCTTTTTCGAGTAGCCTAAACGGCGACCAGTCGCCTTTACAATTTTTTGGTCGCCGTTTTCCAATCTGAGTAGCCTAAATGGCGAAAAATCGCCTACGTTGGCAACACTGCTCCGAGGTCGTCTTCTATTTATAGTTTGTGGTGACTTTAACATAGATATTTTACAAAAAGAAAACAAAGTTACAAAATTGTTTCTAAACTTAATCTATAATTTTAAATTGGAACCGCAAATAAAAACATATACTCACTCTACTTATACTTCAAAAACTTGCATCGATAATATCTTATCCAATTTTCAGGGTACAGGTAAGGTTCATAAGTTAGGGCTATCACGACATTTTGCTCAAACGTTTCAATATGCACAAAAGGGAGCCGATTTTTATACGAACTTTTACTTTAAATATTGTTATGATTATTCAAATGAAAATTTACATAAGTTTTATAATGTAATCTCTAGTTTAACGTTTAACGATGTTTTAAATAACAATGATTTTCAACATTCTTTTCATACTTTTTATGACAATTTAAAATTATTTAGAGACCTTTGTTTTCCTAAAATTAGAATAAAAATAAACAATAAACCACATCTAAGGTGGTTGACTAAAGGTATAAAATATTCTAGTCGTTTTAAAAGAACCATGTATTATAAAACTAGGAAAACCCGTTGTAATATAAATGTATCGAAGTATATGAGGTACTCGAAAATACTTAGTAAGTGCATAATAATGGCTAAAAAATCATGTAATCAAGACTTTATAATGAAATCTGAAAATAAATGTAGAGCAACTTGGAAAATTATAAATGGTGGGAAATCAAAACCATCAAATGTTATATCGGAAATTATATATAGAGATTCGCTTGTAGTATGTCCACAAAAAATATCACAAATATTTAACGATAATTTCATCGATATGATATCTTCAAAATGTACCCTAAACGCAAGGGGTAGTAAAGACAATATGTCTACTAAAAATTCTTTATTTCTCATGCCAATTTCAGAGCAAGAAACAGTAAACATTATAAAGTCGTTGAAAAACACTAATTCTGTTGGAATAGACAAAATAACAACAAAATTAATAAAAATGTGTTGTGCTGAATTAGCTGTTCCTCTAACGCATCTTATTAATCTTTCTTTCCAACAGGGACTTTTTCCGGATGGACTAAAAATGTCAATTATTAAACCCTTGCACAAAAAGGGCTGTAAAAAAAATATGGATAATTATAGACCTATAGCGTTAATATCAATTTTGTCAAAAATATTTGAGAAGGCAATGTCTAAAAGATTGTGGGAATTTATAGGCAAGGAGAAAATACTAGCGGCCGAACAGTTCGGATTTCGTGAAAATAGATCGACTGTAATGGCAGTTACTTTGCTAGTAAAAAGCATTGTAGAAAGTATGGATAGTGGTAAACCTATAGATGTAATTTTTATGGACATGATGAAAGGTTTTGATTTGGTAGACCATAATATTATAGTTAAAAAATTAGAAGCTTATGGAATTCGCGGTAATGCGCTTAATTGGTTAATCTCATATCTAAGTCATAGGTCGCAATGTACATGTATACAAAGCCACTCAAGAAATAAAAAAACAATAACAATTAAAGAGTACTATTCCAATTTCCGTATAAATAAATATGGAGTCCCACAGGGAAGTATATTAGGACCCCTTTTGTTTATACTGTATATTAATGACCTCCCAAAATCAGTTGACGATGAAATTATACTTTATGCAGATGACAGCGTTGCAGTTATTAAAGATAATAGTTTTACATCACTAGAACAACATGCGACCGCGACTCTTTGTAAAATAGGTAACTGGATGGAAGTAAATAATTTACGACTAAACAGCGATAAAACTAAGCATATGCAATTTTCTCACCCGAATAAAATAGTTCCCAATTTGAATATAGCATACAAAGAACAAACAATACAAAAAGTTTATTCATTTCTGTTTTTAGGCATATCAATTGATCAGCACCTCAACTGGAAATCACATTGTGATATTCTCTGCAAAAAAATAAACAAGTATGTGTATGCACTAGGTCGCATTGTAAGATTATCCTCAGAACAAGCTGGCAAATTGGCATACCATGGCTACGTAGGTTCCTTATTACGTTATGGAGTGATACTGTGGGGAAACTCCACTGATGTGCATTCAGTTTTCATATCTCAGAAAAAATGTATAAGGTCACTCTGTTCTATCAGCGACCAGACAGTATCGTGCCGACCACTTTTTAAAAAATTAAAAATTCTCCCTTTGGCCTGTATTTACATTTACGAAGCAACATTGTACGTTATAAAGAATTTTCAGACTTTCGAACCAGCTCATATGGGTTATCATTCGCAACGGTTACAGATGAAAAACGAAAATAAACTTACAGTACCTAATTTTAAACTATCATCAAGCAGAAAATCATTTTGTGTAGTCTCTGTTAGGGTATATAATTCTGTACCTGATGAAATAAAGTTTTTACCCATAAATAAATTAAAAAGACGTTTATTTAATTGGTTGCTGGAAAATTGTTTTTACTCCATAAATGAATTTTTTGATAGGAATAAAAATATTAATATAATGTAATTAATGATATTTGACATGTATTTCATATTTTTTTCTATTGTGCTGTTATTATGTGTTTGTTAATATGCATGACATAGTATTTTAAAATTGTTTCAATTTATAATTATTTTTTTATTGATATTAGTTTTTTATTAAGAGTATCTTTTGACATCACAGTTTCTTTTTTATAATACATTTTAATTAATTTGTATAAATTTTTTTTTTTTTAAATAATGCTTAGATATCATATAATTGTCAAAAATGTTTTTAAATATAGTCCTATTTTCAATATTTAAAGTTGTATACCCGCAAGGGTCAAATGTGTATGGATACAATTGTACAATAGAAGATCTATGTAAACTGCACCCACATTTACGACTAAATAAATGGTTTTAAATGGTTTTAATTAACATTACCTTCCGCATGGAGAAAATAAACAAATTACGCCTTTTCATCACTCGCGATTATATGATGAAGTATGAAACGTGTGAGAGTAAACGGGGAAATACTGACTGGTTCGGGATCTCTCGAGGTGTCCGACAGGGTTGTGTAGCTTCTTCGTGGCTCTTCAATTTGTTCATGGATGACTGACAGATTTGCGTGAAAGTGATTATGGACTAAGAATGGTTGGATTAATCATAAAATGCCTCTTGTATGCTGTCAATCAAGTGCTACTTGCATCATCGGCAGAAGAGTTGCAAGAGATGATGAATATTGCATGTGAGTCTTTTGTAAGAAAGGGAATAAGAGTGAATGTGGATAAAACCAAAACTATGGTTTTTGAGAGAGAGGAGAATATGACTGAATGCGTGATTGAGATTAATGGTAAGAAAGTGGAACAAGTGAAAGAGTTCGTATATTAAGGACGTTTGTTTACTATGGATGGAAAGTGTGATGAAGATATCGAGAGAAGAGTAAAAAAGCTCGAAAGGTAATGCGGTAAATGGAGCACTGGATAGTCTTATGTCTAGTCAATCGTTGTATGTCCTTGATTGCTTATTACATCCAAATGATGAATCATTATCTTGTTTGTAATTCTACAATTAAGTTTGGGGGTCTGTACAAGTTATTGTTAATCTGTCACATTAGGTTCCGTACCAAAGACATAGAACCGGACAACCCTATTCCCGTGACTTCGCTGTCTGTACGTCTGTTCAAAAATTTCATATACGTTATTTAAAAAATTGAAAATTTGCTGATGCAGCAAGAAATACTCAATATTAGAGGGTCTCTATTATAACAACATATATACATATACTTAAGGGCATAAATCCTAAAAAGAAGAAGCCAGAGCTTTAGAGCTTGGAAGTTGTTAGGGGACAAGACGGTAGAAATAAAGTATGGTTAGTGATGGGAGACCCTCATCGTACAAAAACAATTTTAATATAACAAACCTAACATATTATTTTTAATATGATGATTAAAATAACTAGATTTAAAATATATGAATATCTAAGGGGCACATATGGGATATAAATTTTAACAATTGTGGCTTCGAACAATCTTGTTTTTAATTGTATTTGAAAAAAGTGATGCGGAAACATTGTTATGCAATGCAAAATACGGCTCGAACCTGGCCGGTAGTTTGTTTATATACCTAGTCGGTTCTTAAATACTGTCACTGGCCATTTATTTTAAAAATAGAACACCTATACAAAAATATGAAATGGTGTTCGATTTTCAATTATTTTTTTAATACTAATCTGCTAAATCACAATTACATTCATTATTATTTTACGATGGAGTAGACTCGCAAAGAGAACTGAGTAACAGTAATTGCATTGCATCGTTGCGGCCGTCCACCAAAGACGATATTCAACTTGCTTCAAAAATGAAAAATCGCGATGAGGTTCGTATACCGTACCATCAAGAGGTACAATGAAATCTCTAGTGTCGATGACGAGAAGAGAACTGGCAGACTTCGTTCCGTTAGGACTCCCGGGGTAATCAAAGCAATCAAGGCGCGTGCAACAAGAAATCCCGACCGCAAGTAGAAATTGATGTCTTTGAAGATGGGTTTAACCAGAAGTACAGTAAAAAAAGTAGTCGATGAAGACCTGAAAAAAATGCAAAGTATTGCTTAAGCGCTACTCAAGAAAAAGCAACCGCGATATCCTGATAACAGACGAGATTTTTTTAAATATTTGGGTGAGATACAACCAAAAAAAATGTCAAGTACGCTACCAGCTCTGCAGCCGCTGGAAATACCATTCCTCGAGTACAGCGCGGTCATCATCCATCATCAATCATGATTTAGTTGCGAGTGTCTTACTATGGCCCTACTGAAGTTAATTTTTATGAAATAGGTGTCAAAACTAGTGCAAAAGTGTACGGAGACACGGTTTTAGATCGCATAGTAAAAGATCTGCCCCAGACACTCTTTGGAGGATGGCCATTTGTGTTTCAACAGGACTCTGCACCTGCTCATAAGGCCAAAACAACTCAAGAGTGGTTTGAGCGCCAGAACGTCGAGCTATTAAGGTATCAAGATTGGCCCTCATCTAACCCTGACCTCAATCTACTGGATTACAAAAATTTTGCAGGAATTGGAGAAGAAGGTCTGTTCTAAACCTCACAAAAATTTGATCAGTAAAGTCATCATTGACTTAAGCAGTGAAGACTGGTCGCGAAGATTGAAGGCTTTTGTGAAAAATAATGGGAATCGTTTTAAATAAATTTTGTGTTTAATGTAAGCTAATTAAATTGCCTTTTATTTTAAAAATCTTATTTTGAATGTCATGACTAATTTTCATTTTATAGCCAATTTTGTTTGTGACAGAATTTAAAGACCAACTAGGTATACGTAACCACAAAAACTGAGTTAAGTAGTTCAAGAATTAAAACTTCATAATTTTTATACAGTTTCATTAAAAAAGTAGGTTGGAGCTCCATTTAAGTTTAAGAGAATAAATATTTGCCATAGGCTCGTCAGGTTTCCCGAGCATGCTCGTCTGTAGTTGGGAGCTGTAGACAAGCCGGTGCCCCTAGATGCCATGCAATATTGTCGTGCAACAGGGATAACATAGCAGTGTAGCTGATAACTAGACTGCACTCAACTCAATATCACGTGATAATTTTGTCACCCTAAATTCAGAGTACCTACGTTTTGCTTAGACAGTATATTTACGTGGTAGGGGGAAGTATATCTCCTTGTTTGTGACTGACGATGTAGAGTCAGTAACATCATCATTATATTTTTAAAAACTGACAACAAGTTACATACATAAATACCGAAATCGTCATAGGTTTGCTAGTAATATTTTAAGAATTCCTTCGATTTCAGCAGGATCCCATCATCAGATTGTGACCCGACTATAGGCCACCTTAACCATACATAAAAAATCATCCCTCATAACCTCCTGAAGGGCAAGCACGAGCGCTATTTTATCGACACGATAGCGGTTAGAATGAGATAGCAGTATACGATACTAAGTAAGCGCGTAAGAGATGGCTGCTTTATCCCGCGCGATAACTAGTTTAAACACGGCTCATGCTTCCCCTGCGGAAAGCTATTTAACTATGCATAACACACCTAAATCGAATTCGCGAATATAAATGTGAAAAATTGTAATCACAAAAAACCTTATTGATTCATTAATTGACTTAGCTTAAAAAGCTAAAGCTTTCTTCCAGCGGCCAGTTTTTGGGCTTTTATAGTGATTTTTAAGTGTGGTGGAGACACATCACTAACAACCTTCATATAACTATGTTTTCCCTTCTAAAAGTGGCTGAGGAACTTCTTATTCTGAAGCTCTGTATACCCCTTCTAGGATTCATAACCGTGAGAATATGTTAGTAAGTTTATCTTTATTAACCCCGTTTCCATGATAGGGGACAAGATGGTAGAGATAAAGTATCGTTGGTGATGGGTCTCCAACCACATCGCCCAAAAACCACTTCAAAATAGCCTTAGTCGCCTTTTACGACCTCCGTGGGTAGAAAGGGGTAGTGACATTACAAGCCGGCACTGTACGGCATATTCAGGACAGTTCTCAATAAAATTTATAATTATAACTTTTTTTTTATATATCTCAAAAAAAATGTCCCGTAAGGAGGGGCAAACACAAATACTATTCACCACTTTTTATTTTAAGGAAAAATATGGACAAATACAACTAATTTTTTAAGATCTGTAGACAGCACTTAGATCCAAAATGTATGAAATTCAATAGCATATTCTCTGCGTTTTATAATTGGTTAGTTTATAATTTTGATTTATGCATTTCCATTTAATGTTTTTAGTCATGAAGCACATCGATATTTTGTATTGCGAATTACGTGGAAATAGTGTTAGTGGTTCCAATTCCAAGTACCTAAGCTTCAGCCGACAAGCACCATTAAAATAGAAGTTTTCCAAACAAAGAGCGTGATTAACGAATAAACAGTTTTTAACACACTGGTCTAAATGTTCCTGAAGCATATTCTGGTACACGATTTTGCATTCTGAAACTTCCTTGATAGAGTTCAAATTTAGTACTCGTTTTTCGACCAGATGGCAGCACATGGGTAATGTTTGGCTGCACTTCTCAAGGTTCATTTCGGCTTTGCCCGAGAATCGTTTACAAATAAAGCCGCGTGCTGATTTTCGTTTTGCGTATATTAAAATTAGATAATTTCAAGCGAAAAGTAAATAATATGCATGTTTATTCTCTCGTTTCGCCGAACGACCATGCTCTCGACAATATTTACCTTCGTGAACACAAAGTTTCTGTACATTGACTTCTTATTTAAATATCGAGCAGTTTTGATATTGTTTCCGTTTAAAAGACATTACTACATCTATTGTTAGCTACTATCATATTTAAGTTTGATATTTTTTATATGTTTGTTAATTTCAGCCAGCTCGGTTTAGTCTATTTAATCTTTTGATACTTTACCTTAGTTGTAACCAAAACGTTTACATGTTGTATCCCCGAAAGGGTTGGAAGACTACTGCTGAACATTATGTGACATACTCACTGTGCACTTACTGTCTGTACGAATACTCTGTCACATCTTAGCCATGTGGGTTTTCTCACGATGTATTCCCTCACCGTGAGTGAACAACCATGATAAATTAACCACACTTATGACTTTAGAAAAGACAAATTGGTGTAGACCTGACCCGAGATTTGATATGAACCTACCATGTCAGTATGAAAGGCGGGTGTTCTACCCATTAAGCTATCACGATTATTCTGAAGACTTAGTTGTAAAAAGACTTATTTTCATAAAAAAAGTATAGTTTATGATTAATTGCATTCAGTACTTTGTACAGTAACGGATTTATGCACTTGTAAGAATGGCCACATACAGATTAATAAGTTTTCCTCCTTATAAATCTAAATATAATAATATAAAAGCTAATAAGCGTCTGTTTTTTTTTCTGCTGAATCATTGATATCGCAACTTATTAATTTAATTACTTACTTATACTCACAACCATTATTCCCAATGGTGTAGGCAGAGACTATTGATCGCCACTTAGCACGATCTTGACAAATCACTCTTGATTCCCTTACGTTCATTATTCTTCTCATTTATATTCTCCCCGCCTTAATAAGAACGTTTTTTATCTGGTCTAAAAACGTTTTACGAGGTCGTCCTCTACTAACAACACGATCCACATTGGCTCTATATACCTCTTTCGCTACTTTACTTTCATCCATTCTCTATGTGTGCCCAAACCACCTTAACATTAATTAATTAAATAAAATAATTAGCATATTAGTACACTGTGACTGGTGACAATGAATTAAGTATATGTCTTTATTTATGTTCACTCTTGTAAGGGGTTTTTGCGTTCTATGGTAAGGGAGTTCTTCAATGAATTTCTTGCTCTATGATGCTTTGCTTTCCAGCCACTTTTTAAAGTAACCAAAAAAGGTTCATCATATTTATTTAACATTGTCATATCTTTTAATGTCCTTATCTCTACTACGGAATTTCGTTTACTAAGTCAAAGAACACACATCTTGTTTCATAATGTTTAGTAGTTCTTTACTTTGAGACAATGGTATAAACTTGTAGGGAAGAACAATATGGCAAAGGATTTTTAATTTCTTGAATTATTGAATTAATTGAATATTTCAATAATCATGTGTTTACTGTGAGCAACATACAATTTATTTGTATTACATCTGCATTACTGTATTGAATGCCTCCGTGGTCTCGCGGTTAAGCGCTTGGTTTCAAGTACGGAGGTCTCGGGTTCAACCATCGGGGGGTGGCAAACTTACAAATTTAATTTGTAAGTTTTGACCCAGTCTGGAAGGATATTGCAGGCTTGAATCACCTGATTATCCGAAAATTAAGATGATTCCGTGCTTCGGAGGGCACGTTAAGCCATCGGTCCCGGCTACAATTCGGTATGCAAAGTTTTTTTTTGGTATTTATTAAACATTTTTATTCGATAGCAAACACGAAAATAAAAAACTGATTTGAATATTTTTCATTTAAAATGAGTAATTGCAAAGTTATGATTTTTTAAAGATTGTTCAACTTTTGTACTTAATGACGTCATCGATTGAAAATATCACGTAGCGACATGCAAATAAAGCGAAATGTTTAGTAAAAATGTTGCTAATTGCAAAATATTTCACGAATTTGTGATCCCAAATAAAATTATTACGATATTATACTAAACAAACCTATGATTTTCGATGTTTTATTAATAAACTGCAAGAACAAAAGTCTTTGACATAACGCTGAAGGTCAAATACTGTTACAGTTTTTTGCTAAAATAACGGTCATCTTAGCTCTGTTTGATTTAATTTCAAGAAAATATGTTTTAAAAACATAATATCTCGAAATGGTTTCGTAATCAGCACCACTTTTGTAAAACTTTGCATACCGAATTGGCCAGCGTGGTGGACTATGGCCAAATCGCCCTATATTATATAGGGTAGGCTGTGAAGAACATCTGCGTTAATGAAATTACATATTATTTTTTTATTTGTTCTATTCTACAGGTCATCTGTAGTGATCGTCTACAGATCTAATGATCGAAATTCAATAATTATTCCTGAAGTATAATACAACTTTGTTGCCACTTATGCCCTACTTTATTTTTATTTTATTTTATTTCATTTGGAAGATTTACAGCTTTATATCCATTTTAAAAAAAAACAAAATTATTATTTTTGGAACTATGTCTTGTTTTTATATATTCACTCTGCGATTGCCAAAGATCAACACCGGAGTGCGTAATGAAGTTTTGACAAGAATTTGTCATTTGTTGTAACGGGCTAAGGTTATGTTTAAGACATTACAGAGCGTTCGGGTTATTAAAGACTCAAAATCTACATCGACTTGAATGACTTACTTTGCTTACTTGTATCTTTATATTTACTATTGTCTATAGATTGATGGAAAATAACTTTTTTTTACTAAGAGTTGTGGCGAAAATAGTACTCAAAATGTTTATTAAGTGATCGAATCCCCAGCAAATGAATTAAAATTATTTAAAGCAATTAAATTTATGTTACTTATACTTGTATTATAATCTGAAGGGGACATAAGGAGAACTTTTGAATAATTTCAAGTACTACATTTTCAATTTGATAAATAATTTCAGTGCCAGATAGCCCTTTTATCGAGAAAAGTACATAAAATCAACTTACTCATGAAAAATGTGGGCTGATTTAAGAATCCGTCTCCATACATATTTGTATAGAACTACGAGTGTAGCGAAGTATAGAGACAGCTCTGTGGGAGATACTCCCCGCTGTTTTAAGGTATAATTGATAAAATTCTCAAACACTAGAGAAATCTTCTCTCAGCATTCCTTAGTTTTCGGGAATGACTCATTTATTTTATCGTGAACTGTCATAAATTTTGTTAAAGTGCGTGTTGTAATTTCACTAAATAGTGTGAAAAAGGTTTTAAGTTACAGTAGATTGTGCATCCAGAATCAACTAACTATCTTACTTAACTATCCGTGTACTTCGTGAAAAAGGATTACTAAAAGCTGTGAAACCCCATTTAAAGAAACAAAAAAATACGAATGATATATAAAAATATACTTCAGATAGTTAAAAAAAGGCTCAGTGACAGTTTCTCTATCCAAATCTATTTCATTCGGACCATATTACGAACAAAAAAAAACAAAATTAATCATACCTTACAAAGTGAATAAATAAATTATAAGTGATAAAAACTACAACCAAAATACGTCCTAATCCGTCCAAAGAACACTTTTATCGAGATTACTCAATCATAGCTGAATTTTATCGGATGCACAAATATAATAACGTCTTAGTTCCAATTTGGGTAAGCAGAGACTTTCAATTACCATTTTGTACGATCCTTGCAAAGCTCTGAAGCTTCGTCTACATTCATGAAACTTTTCATCCATATTCATTTTGAGTAGGTTCTATATTCGATCTGAATATGTCCTCCGTGTTCATCCTTTACTGGCATAACCTTCAACAATTTACTTAACTGTATCCTATCTAGGCGCCCAAAACACATTAAGTAAAAAAACGATTGTTACCTGTATGATAAAGCTTCTGATTTAGTTTCACACGTGTTGACAATTTTAGGGTGGCTATTGGTATTGACGGAATAATAATATAAAAATATATATAATATAAATAATATAAAAATATATACATTATACTTACTTATTATGTCATTTTTTATGTAACTCTATGCGTTGTATTTAGTCCTATGTATGTATGTATGTATATATATAGATATATATGTTAAATATTATAATAATGATGTACGTGCATAATATCAAAGTGGTGTGTAGTTTAGGGCAGATACTTTGCTCTTATTTGCAAGTATCATATGTGCAAATATCCTTTATTTAATCTTGTATTATTTCTTTAATTATTTTTTATATCTTTTTTTTTTTTTATTATTATTATTTTTTTTGTCCTGTATCTGTTTGTAATTTTAGGAAATTTACTTTAAATATAATAATTTGTTTTGTATTGTTTGTAGAGGTTATAATAATTTCAATTAATTAAAATTAACTGGTTTCTCAAGATACAGGCTTAGCCTAGTTTGAGAACCCCTGTATACTTGTAATAATGCATGTGAAAAATTAATAAATGATTTTGATTTTTTTTTTTTTTACTCGTATTTCCGACGCCAATTACTATAATTATTAACTTTCGAATGTTTAATATTAGAGAAATAACAAGTTCATTTAATTTTAAAACACCTTCAGAGTTCCATTTATTTGAAATCCATAATTCAATTTAATGAATGCTTTTTACAATCTTCGAGTAATGCAGTGCTCTCCTTTCCTTTCACATGCATACATACATACATATACTCACGGCTGTAAATCCCAAGAAAGGGTAGCCAGAGCTAAGGAATTAGAAATTCCTCAGCCACTTTAGAAATGAGAGTAGGGAAAAGATGGTAAAAATAAAGGTTGTTGGTGATGGGTCTCTAACCGCATCGCCTAAAAATCCCTTAAAAGCCTCAATACCGTTAGTCGCCTCTTACGTACACCCACCGGAAGAAAAAGGGTAGTGCTATTCTAAGCCAACACTACACAGCATTACGTTATATCACATAGTCATTACATCGTTTTTGTTTGTTTCAGTTTGCTATTTAATTGTCAAATTAAATCTTAATATTATAAATCACTTAATTAGAATAAAAAAAAGGTCTAAGAATTTAGTTTGGAACATATTTTTTTGTTTAGGGCAGTTGTATGTATTTCTTTTGATTTAAAATAGTTTTTGGGCTTCAGCTGAAAATTAGTTATGAAAATCCCATAAAACCTATGTAGTTTATCAACGCTGTAAACAAGTAATCGCAGAAATATGTATCACAAATTCTAATCCTGATCCAATATACTTAGATTCTCACTTTGATTGATAGTAACCAACAAATCTCATCGACTGTAGCACCTATCAGTATGAAATATCAATTGTTTGATTCTGGTGACAGAAGGGACAAAATTATAATGACAAAGCTATGTTAAAAAACTGTTAAAACATAAAGGATCTTCATTTGTCTGTTTATGATAACAGGTAGTTCTAAGTGTTTTTTATCCTAGATCTACACCTACACATTTATATCGGTTAATATTGACAGTAAGAAAAGAATTTGAACAAATTAAAAGAGGAACATTTTTGGTTACAATCAATGATGAAGAGGTGGATAGTTAATGGGCGAGGTCAAGCTGAGTGGTCCCATTGTTTGCGTTTTAATGGACCACCCGACCGACACGATGCGGTATCTTCGCAGCAAAAACCACTCTCAGACTCAGTACTAAAAATAAAAACCTCAACAGTATTTTAGGAATTCTCTATCTAACGATTTTCGCCATTGTGAGTGAGACACACAAGAGATTCGTCAACATTTTTATCTCAAACATTCACAGTTTGTCTGATGCCGCTCGAGTGTTAAATTATTGCTGAGTAGGGTCCCCAAAAAATATTCGGCTGTGGCGGTAGAAGCGAAAAGTGAGATCACCGCGTGCTGGCGACAGCGGCGGGTGTGCAACAGTGATGGCCGCCGATAACGCGCCTTTGTCTCCTGCTTCACAACGGACGGTACCGTAATCGTCTGGCCTCAGATTACGGCACATGCCTTAGATAATGTAACGTTTCGACGACCACCTCGGTGATACATTAGCCATCTTCAGAAAAGACTCAGCGCTAAGTGGGACACTCAGCCAACCCAGTCCTTCAGAGAAGAAGTTCGTAATTAGAATAATGGTTGACGACCAGTCAAAGACGCCGTAATCGCTCGACCATTGAGTCTTGGATAACTGTAAGTGTTCATTGAGCTGATAACGTTTATGGGACGTTTTACTTGCACTCGGACCCTGTTTCAGCTGGAACAAGCATTCTCACGATAATTAAAGGAGTTTGAAGAACGTGAAGCTTGTGTGAAATTTTATGGCATTTTTATCGATTTATGGAATACACGATTGAGAGTGCAAGGCGAGGCGAAGGAATGCGAGGCGTATAGTATGTATAGTAGGTATGGAGTGCGTGGAACGAGGCGGCGCGGCCAGGTGGGCTCGCGTTAGGAGCGGCCAGCCGCCGCGTCTCGAGCGGCCGCTCTTCATCTTTATGATAATTATTTTGTGTTTGTTTTCGACGAAACAATCGGCCGATCGGCCGCCGCAGACGCTTCTCGGAATGAACCTCCATTGTGGTAAATTAAAGCCGCCAGGACCCCTGCCACGGCGAGAGAGATAATTCGACAGGATGCCGCTTATTATTAATTGCACTATGACTTGTTGAAACGGAGCTAAGAAGACTATAGTGAGTCATTCATTGTGGTCGGCTTACCGCTTCCTCTCTAACCCTCCCGCGTGGGAACCACCTGCGTGATTTCTAATACTTTTTATTCAACTCCGACCATCTATTGATTAAGTTAAACTCGGTAAAAAAAACTATCAAGCCTACAATTATCTTTTTTTAATAGCCATTTATGTTAATCATTCTAAAGCTGATGACGACGGTTTAAAGTTACGAAATCAATTACAATTGCAAGGGTACGACTATAAAGTTTCAATTAAGTATTATTATGAAATGTCTGAGTGGAATACAAGTAAGTACTTTACCGCTTTAAATCGACCTCTCGATCGTTTCGTTAACTAGACTCTAACAAGGCAGTAAATGGTGGGATCGACGCAGTCACTAAGTTACTAATAAAAAGAGGCTCGTAAATAAGTTGAACAGTCGCAATAAAAAAGGGAAACCTCATAATGTTTACAATCTTGTGGCTTTATTCACTTTGTGTTCCAATTTCATGCTAAATCAAGCGCATAAAATTCTCTTTTATCGGGCAGACTATCCGACGACGCCAGCGGAGCCTCCGCGCGATGGAGGCGCGACCCTCTTCATCTATACCCGTCCTCCATTATGCTCATATTACTTACAACTCATTTATAAATCAATAAATACGTCTGCTTATAATAGGTTTCTTCAACAAACTCAAACATTAAATCAGTTTAATTATAATATGAGAAAATGATGTGTTATTTTAGTAACTTTGCAATATTTTTCACAACTATAGTTTAAAGTATAACCTTTACTAACAACTTAATAATTTCATAACCTCAATTGGAATAACATATAAGAGCCATAAGTATTCGGCATCATCTCAGTGAAAAATAAGACAAATCGAGATGTGTTTTAACAGGTGCCGAGATTGGAGTCATGAAATGTTTCTAGATACAGTCACAACTCTTAGTTTTAATGTAAAACAATAAAATGTTATGCTATTAGCCTCAGGAACGGGTTATATTCGTGGACGTTAGACGCATACACTCGTATTTGAAGTGCACTTAGTCGGACAGAAGACGGGAACGGACCCGCGAGACACAGTAACTGCTGCATACAGCGAGCGCAATGAGGCTGAGTGCATTGGTGAGGTAGGAGGCTCGACGGGTTATTAATTTTATGGTGTCGATGGCCGCTTGCGCACCTGGCCGCGCCGGTCACTGCCATGTGCCATGCCCCGCAGACCGCGCTCCACTATGTCTCTCAAATCCCTGCAACCTTTTCTATCCTTTTTCGTCCGACAACAACGGTAACTGATAGCTTAGCTCACCACTTTTTACTATAACTACACATTCATCCTTCTATCGTGCTTTTAATCTTAGTATATAATTAAATGGCAATTACATGACAACATTTTCCTGTCTCGAAACAGGTCTAGCATGGGTCTCGTCTAGCTCTTCTCTGTGAGCACGCATTACAATGTATGCCTTACCTTTCTACAGGTGCATAAGAGGCTAAACTTGATTTCGATACGTGAGCGGTTGTACCGATAAATAACAAGAGTTTAAACACCATTGCTGAGTGAGAAAGTGTCTTGGTAAAGAGTTCGTAGTAAAAACAGCGATACACGCCGCATACGCCGGTATTGCGCCAGCGTTGTTTTAACTTAGTAATATCAGAATGAAAGATCGAGCGTTCCGGTTGCCCGAGACACACAGGCGACATGGGTTTATAATACGGATTGATCGTTTCTTAATAATTAAACCACTGCGATTGTAATATTAATGCTTTTGTTTGATTGATTGTGGTTTTTTAAATACTTATTATATTTGAGTATGTAATGTAACTTAGCCGTTTTGTGCGAAATCTGACCGAAAAATAAAGAGTATCGTTTCAGAATTGCTGTCTACTCAAATAATTATGACGAGTGTCTCTTAACTTCACTTCAGCACCCCTATTACCATTTTAAAAGACAAAACATGTTAGAATTATGTTATATGATGGCATAAAAGCGAATTTTGGGATTACAGGGTGTTAATGGTTTAGTTACTGATGTTTTACCATAAGCAATATTTATGATGACATAGATATGATTCCATGTCATGAACATGTAATGTCGTTTCCGAAGAGCTATAGGGATGCAAATACGTTTCATTAAGCTTGTTGGTTTATTCGCCTTTGTAAATTAAGTAACATTTTAATCCGACATGATATAGTTAAAAAGAAACCCATTAAGGCGTGTAGGAACACAACACAATAATAAAGTTCTAAAACATAAGCTAACAAAAGATTTGAAAGGAGATCTCAAATCAGTGTTGACTCGAATGCCACTACAACATACAAATCATATTAATGTTTTAACATTTCGATTCGACACGCAGACAAAAAAGAAAACAAAGACAATAATCATTTAGTGAAGGCACGAATTCCGAGAGAACACACATCAGCATCACTGATAGGCAAAAGGTCTACATTCGATAAACATGTTTTTATACAGCTTGTCTTTTTGTTGGTTTACTCAATTTGTTATTGAATGACAATAATTAAAGCGATTTTGTACTAAAATAATGGTATTGGTATAATATATTTTTTGTAGTAGGTAGTAAGAAACAGATACAGTGACTACATCTGATTATTAATAAGGTGATAGACTGGTATTTTGTAACCAAGCACTTCTTTTCCCTATTATAACTTGGTAGTTTATGTGTACGATTCCAACACAAACATTTAAAAATCAAAGGTTTCTTGGGCTGATTAAGTCAATTAAAGATTCTTATAATAGAAAAAACAACTACATGTTCATTTCAATATTAATTACAATGAATTTGCTAAATAGGTGTTCTTATTGTAAACATCACGTGCCTGATATAACGGCTTATAAGAAAAACATTGATAGGTTGTGAACTTGAAAATTTAAGAAAATTACTGTAAGTAATCTCTGTAACCATTCCACCATTACATCAGCTGTGAGGAATCCCTACACTTCATTTTGAATACGATGAGGTAGGAGTTTACCTGTACTGGCCTTTACAAACTAATTACCCTATCTAGGGTAGGTCGAGCGTCTTTGTAGATACGTATTAGATATCATGATGTGATTATCACATCTAATCCGGGTGATAAGGATAACTTAATTATGTGCTGACATTTATCAAAGGAAAAATTTTAAACAAATTAGTCTCTTTTAATAATGGCTCAACCAAATATACGATTTTACATCAATGTCTTCAATTTAAAGAAATTCAACTTTATCAAAGCTGCCTATATTAAAGTTAACCGTCGAAGTTCACTTGTCATTGATTATTACGAAAGTGCCATTGACACTAAAAAAAAAGTAAAGGAAATGTCGTGTGACACCTATTAATTTTCGTTCTCCTCTCCATTGGCACTTTAAGCTCAAATTGGGTCATAATATAAACAACAGATTCAACTAAACCAACAAATAAAACTTATCAACACAAAAGTATTTATTGCGCAACGCAATTCAAGCAGAGTTTTGGTATACCTGTCTGTGACTCGAGCCGAGCTTTTTAGCACCTTTATAAAAACATTCAAAAACTTAAGTCCTTTGCCCAATAAATTAATAAGTTATCGCGGGGCTGAGCGTCATCAATTACGAGACAAAAGCGGTGTGTCGGATCGCCTCCAGATCTACGCAGGTATACAAAATAGAGCTGTTATAAATTTTACAAGAGCGGTCAAGCGCCCACACAGCACTCAGCTCGACCGCATGCATTTTTTTTTTCGAAAAACTTTTTGCTCGATGGTATTCGCTTTGTGCGACTACTTCCGTCGATTTTTTTATTGTGGCGCTAACATGGGACAAAGAAGCTGTAATATACGAGCCAAAATAAGGTTTTAGCGCCACATCATCCCTTAAAATCCGAAGACAAACACAACACAAACGAGAAAGTGTCCATTATAAACGCTCAGTGCGTCATCAGAATGGAATGCAAATTCATTATAATTTTAAGTATAGAGTAGTACATTGCTACTGGTAAAAAGTAATTATTAGAGACATACATGTGTTTATTTGGCACTCAGTAGCCTGTTTCGCTTCGACATTCATTACAAGTGGTCTTGTTTTCATCCGGTAAACACTTTCGGGTAACTTAATATCCAATTATTTTGTATGTATGTATACAATTCTAGTCAAGTAGGAAATATATATCTGTATATTATTTATTAATCTTTCCATTTTAAGAAATCAACATATTGTACCATTAAACATACGGAAAATGTGATATGGTTACTTCCGTCGTTTAGTTGCGAGCACTAAAATGACCAACATAACAGCATATTTAGTTATATAACGTATCTCAATCAGAAAATAGAGCACAGTTAATTAAATGCATAATAGCAAAGTCAATAAAATGAAGCATAAACATTATAAAGTGAACAGTAAAGCAGTAAATAATGACGTCATCGTGTTGTAAATCTGATCCACAATAAGCACAAGCACAATACATAAAACCCTTAAGATCACAAAAAGGTACCGTAAACCGCATACTTGACGAATAGTGAAGTGCATGTTTATCTTATCTACAGCTTTTGTGATCCTCTCGAGCCTTTGTATACCTGTTAACTTTCCCTTAGCGCCAGGGACGGAGGTGATTTGGGGTTCCGCGTTGGATTGTTGCGTATCATCGTTTGAAAAACTGGACAGCATTGTTTATTTTGTGATTTTATTTATTTAAAGTTAAAATGTTTTCTGTTATAATTAAAATTAGGAGTATAATCAGTACATAGAGTATAATTGATATCAAAAGTGGTTAGCAAAAAAATATTTCAAAAGGGGTTAAATAATTCAAAATGAATATGCGGGAGAATCAAAACTAACACCTCTCTGGAAAGAGAGCGTTTTGCTCTTACCGTTGCAGTTGGCTGAAATAAAGTGTGTGTTGCCACTTTCAGGTGAGCGCTCACCAATATCCAACTTTCAGCCTGATAACGCGGCCATATACATGTATTATTCCTTTTACGACGTGTATTACGTGTATACCATTAATTTAATGTTAAATGATTTACGTTAAAAAAAGGGTTAACACATTTAAATAACTAAAAACAATGTAATGAAATTTACTTATAAAACAATTGCTGTACCGCAATATAATATTTTTTTGTATATGATAGGTACTGGTTACTTATAGATATGCAGTGGCTTAGAATAGCACTAACCCATGTCTTTTCCTGCTTATCGCACGAGGCTAATTTTGACGATACAACAAAGAGCTATTGCCGTGTAGTGGCGGCTTAGAATCCCACTACCCCTTCCGACCCACGAGTGTCACAAGAGTCGACTAAGGTTATGGGGCTTTTTTAAGTGGTTTTTGGGCGATGCGGGAGACCCATCACCAACGATACTTTATTTCTACCATCTTGTCCCCTATTGTCATCCAATCCATTGACATGCCATTTATTCCCAAATAAAACCCTGCCAAGCCCCCTGTAAAACTATAAATAAAATTTCCATACTCACGGCTATAAATCCTTAGAAGGGGTAGCCAGAGCTAAGGGAATTAGAAATTCCTCAGCCACTTTTGGAAAATTGAGTGGGGAAAAGATGGTATGGGGAAAAGGTGGTAATCCCATAAAAGCCCAAATACCATTAGTTGCCTCTTACGTACACCCACCGGAAGAAATGGGGTAGTGCTATTCTAAGCCGACACTATACAGCAAATAAAAACTAATCTTTTTTAAATTTTATTTTAATAAGATAAGAAATAAGGTTTTATTTATTTAATTAAGTTATTTATTCAAAGTCTCTTACAGGAATAGATATATATCATACTATAGAATCAAGACGAAATTAATTTAAAATTTCTTACAGTAATTACATATAATACATTTTCGTTTTTTTTAAACAGGTCAGTATAATTATAGTGCAACGGCGAACGCATTAAGAAAGTGGTGAAATGTAAATTTTCAGAGAACTAGAGAAGAAAATAGTACGTTCGTAAAACTTTTTGTTGAGTATAGAATTTTTCCCCAATTGAAAGTCTTCTAATCCTAATTTGTTGTACAAATTTTATTTGAATATTTAAAAAAATACGAGATAAACCTTGTTATTTTGCTATTTTCTGTTTTCAAAAGAAATATACATATTGAGTTTTTTCAAGGGAGGTGTAGGTAGATCTTCAATTTTTTTCTATTTTCTTCCTTTACCATTCTTAGATGCTGAAAAACTTGCAGTCTAGACTAATTTGTGGATTTACCAGTGTTCTATAGATAATATCGAGGCTGATGTTTGACTGACATGTTATAAGCTCTTTACAAATCGAGGCGATAACTAGCTGTGGGAAAGTAAGTTTCATAACGGTTTTTTATCTACATCTTATTACTCACTTAAATAATTTTCTTCTAATATTAGTATCAGCCAACTGATAAAAGGATTTAGCTAGCAAAATGGAATTGTCTGTTCTTAGAAGCCATTTTAACAAGTACTTTTACAGGTCAAGATGATGTTGAATGTTATCACTACAACGTTATAAATAACAGTTGCTTATGATTCATGCTACTTTATTTGCAATGTTAGAAGTGCAATCACTACTTACATATTATTCTTTGTACAAATATTATGAAATTTCAACATGATTCTACACGATCGGTCAAGGATTAAGCTGATGCCAGGGACCACTATCTACTAATACTTTAGTTCTTTGTTTCGACAAGGGAATTGCCTAGATGATTATTACTATTACCCTTCATAGTAAAAATCATCCAGGCAATTCCCTTGTCGAAACAAAGAATAATAACAATAGTATTTGGTTAATTACATTTATAAATTGAACGGTTGACAAATCTTCAAGTATTATGGTAGGTATAGTATAGTATGGCTCTGCAGGGCATCAGGAATGATTGCTGCGTGGGATATCGATGGCTTTCACGCGGTGTTGAGGAAGACGTCAGCGCACTACCAACACCCTCCTGAAGGTTATTGCTGAAAGGGTGGATTGTCCTAAACAGGCTTTCTGGCTGTCCACTCATGTACATTGTAATTCTTTATTTAAGTTCTACTAACTAGATACTCAGTATTGTTGACTAATCAATATGTTTGATATTTTTTGTGTGATATATAACTTCTTCAATAAATTATTAATTCATTCATTATTTTTATTAAATAATATTTAATTTAGTAAAAATAGTTAAAAATATGATAGTATGAGTTTATGTAAGTAATCCCGTTGAAGTAATAATTTCATATAAAAGTTTAAATTATTAAACATTCAGATGTTTACCTTTAACTATAACTCTAAAAAGGGTTAGATATTGATTACGATCAAAAGTTCCTTCCTTTAAGATATAATGTAGATGAAGTAGTGCTATTTTAAGCAGAAACTACATGGCAATTGGAAACTGCTAAAGTTTATACAATTAAATATGATTAATTGGTTGGGACGCATCCTGTGGCCATCCTTCTTTAGAACCCCATTTTGTTTTTTGTTACCTAATACTGTGGTGATATAATAACGACCGATAAAATCCGTGTGACCATTGCGTCAAAACTAAGTGGAACAAATAAGTATCAGCATTAGGGTCTGTATGGACCGGTACTGGAAGATACACAAGTTAGGCTTTTTATGTATTAGTTAATGTTAAAACTTATAGATAAAGATGAAAAAGATAAAGATAAAAAAATATTTATTTCAAAATAAAAAGAATTGTTCTCTATTTTCTGAACGTCACAAACTTACGTATAAGTTAAATCTTACTCTACTGACTCTACTTCGGATTCGGAAGGTGTATTGTTGCGAGAAGAACCCGTAAGAAACTCAGCAACACACATCTTTTTTTAGTCATATTACAATATTGGTGTATATCTGGAAATATCCTGAATACAGCCCTGGCAGTTTCATATATCATATAATCATTTAAAATGTAATAAGCTTAAATGAAGACTGCGTTTTATAATTACTTTGAATTTCTTTTCTGTTAGATTCAAAATGTCATCAGGTACTTTATTATAAAATTTTACACATAACATAACATAACATAACATAAACGTTCACGCCGTTTATCCCCGAAGGGGTTGGCAGAGGTACCATACTTCTGAACTCACATGGCAGCGCCATCTAGTCTCCAGAGAAGGTACCCACGTTTTGCTTAGACAGTGTACTCACGTGATAGGGGAGGCCTATCGCCGTTTTGTACGAATACACTGTCACATGACTAAGTACAACTCAGCCATGTGGGTTTCTTCACGATTTTTTCCCTCACCGTTAACAACCATGATAAATTAACCACACATATGACTTTAGAAAAGACAAATTGGTGTAGGCCCGACCCAGGATTGGAACTCACGCCCTTCTGTTTTCGGGCGGATGTTCTATCCACTGGACTATCATGTCGTTTATTTTATTTTTACACATAACCCCATAAAAGATGTATTTATTTTTGACAATTTGTACTTTTAAATTGAAATTTTATTATTATCTCTAAGACTTCTAGTATGTCTATCACAGTTTTTGGAAAATGCTTTAAAAAATTTTCTTACATAAGTACATTATGTTTTCATATATATATTGACATGGCAGTGTCATTATATTTATGGTTTTAATCAATTCTCTAAGGAAATCTCGTGAACCTTAATTATAAATAGCTCTTATTGCTCTTTTCTGTAGAATAAATATGCAGCAGCTCTGCCCCAGAGTAAAATGTCATAAGACATGATGCTATGAAAATAACTATAGTAAACAAAACGGTCTGTACATCAGTTGAATTTCTTATTTTTCTAACGGCATAGGCAGCACTGCTAAGCCTGCCAGCTAGAGCGCTAATGTGGGGTCCCCATTGGAGCTTTGAGTCCAGATGTATTCCTAAGAAAACAGCTCTATCCGTAAATGCTAATTTTTTACTATTTAATGAAATTTCATTATCAACACTTTTGACATTTGGTAATGCAAATTTAATACATTTTGTTTTTTCTGGCATTTAGTACAAGATTATTTGAAGCAAACCATGTTTGAATTTGGGAAACTGCATTATTTACATCGTCAATATTTCCCGAATTCCTTTTAACGTCAAAAATTAAAGATGTATCATCAGCAAATAATACTATTTCAGACCTTTTCTCGACCATGAACGGCAAATCATTAATATATATAAAAATGAAAATGGGCCTAATATAGATCCCTGTGGAACATCCATTTTTACATGAGTTCCAGATTATTTTATTTTATCTATTTGCACTTTTTGTATTCGATCTAAGAAGTAGGACTTTATTAATTTAAGTGCGTCACCTTCGAAGCCATAATGTTCCAATTTTATGAATAAAATATTATGATTTGCACAATCAAACGCTTTTGTAAGATCGCAGAACAAACCGATTGCATAATTTTTAAGTTCTCACGAACTAAAAATATGTTTAATTAGGGCAACGCCTGCGTCAGTGGTAGAGCGGTCTTTTGTGAAACCAAATTGTTTAGGGTGAAACAAATTGTTGGAACGTAAATGCAAGAGCAGTTTATTAAGCATAAGTTTTTCAAATATTTTACTCATAACTGGTAGTATAGATATAGGCCTATAACCTTCAGGATTATTTTTATCTCTTTCAGATTTTAGTAAAGGTACAATTTTACTATGTTTCATGAGATCCGGGAAGATACCATTACTTATACATTCATTAAATATTTTCGCTAAATAAGGAGCTATTATTACAATAAAATTATGGCATACTTTTACTGACATACCCCAGATATCCTCAGAATTTTTCAACTTCAGTGATTTAAACACTTTAATGATATCTTCGGGACTGACAACTTTAAATTTAAATATAGATTTACGAATTGCAACGTTTTGTTGCAACAGCTCTTAAGCTAACGTAGCAGATGAATTTAAGTGTTCAGTGGTCTTAAAAGGTATATCAGCAAAATATTTTTCAAAAATACAAGCCATTACATCATTTGCTGTAGCCAAACCTCGATCAGACCGAATACAAAACTCCTGATCACATGATTTGCTTTTGCCAGTTTGGTGTTGATAATGTTCCAAACGGTTTTTAATTTATCATCGGATGTTTTAATACGTTGGCTCAAGTATTTTGCTTTAGCCTCCATATAAACTTTATTAAACATTTTTGAGTATTTTTTTACATATTCTGTAAATTCATCATTATGTGAGAACGCTTTTTGATCGTAAAAAACAAATAGTATTTCTCTAGATTTATATATGCCTGGTGTTGCCCACTCACTAAATTAAAATTTATTACAAATTGTTACATCTTTCATAGTAAATATTTTATTAAATTCGTCTATCAGAACTTTAAAGAAAGTATTATAATTATAACTCTTATTTGGATTTTTATTTATTGAAGAAGTGGGCAGCTTATAACTGATTAAGTTTATATATTTTTCAACTTTGAAAGCAGTGGCACTCCTTTTGTTAACTATAATTTTTCGGTCTGGTGTCTTATGTGGAAAGCTTACAAAAAGAATACTGTGTAACTGTGTAACACAGTGTAACACTTTAAAGTGTAATTGCCGAGAATATTATTCATACTGCAGATTTAAAATCAGGTCATGCAAATTAAAGGCTGTAGCCGGGTTCCCTAACAGAATGTGCCCTTCGGTTGAATTTAGTGATGGATATATTTTTGGATACCTCTAACACACCAATACGTCCCCCTAAAAACTTGGGTCTGTCATACTGACAGTTTCGGCTTAATGAAAGACTTAATCAGAAGTTGAATAACTAAAGTGCATCAGAGTTGTGCTGTGCTAGCTTTGATGGAAATGGCACAATACATAATAAACATGTAATGACATTGTAAACAATTGATTTTTTATTTAATGACATGTGTCAAACAAAAAAAGAACAATATTTTACGATATGAAAAGAGTATGCATATTTTTATGTATAAGGTTTCATACAGTACAAAGATGATATAAGGGGACATTTTCCTTTGAAGTGAGTTTGCGGCATGAAGTACCTCAACTAGAAGTTTGAACAAAATATATATTGTAGGTGGATAGAAGAGCAATAAACAAGACAAAATCGGGAGGTGCTGCTCCACATCTTCTTGTCAAAACTAAATGTCAAATTCTGAACTTCGCAATTCGGTATGCAAAGTTTTACTAAAGTGATGCTGATTACAAAACCATTTCGAGATATTATAGTTATAAACAATATTTTCTTGAAATTATATCAATTGAAGCTAAGATGACTGTTATTTTATCAAAAACCTGTAATAGTGTTTGACCTTCAATGTTGTTTCAAAGACATACGGTTTTGCAGTTTATTAATAAAATATCGAAAAATCATAGGTTTGTTTACTATAATATCGTAATAATTTCATTTGACATCACAAATTCATGATATGTTTTGCAATCAGCAACATTTTTATAAAATATTTCGCTTCATTTGCATGTCGCTACGTGATTTCATCGATCGATGACGTCATTAAGTACAAAAGTTGAACAATCTTTAAAAAATCATAACTTTACAATTACTCATTATAAATGGAAAATATTCAAATTAGTCTTTTATTTTCGTGTTAGCTACCGAATAAAAATATTTAATAAATACCAAAAAAAAACTTTGCATACCGAATTGTGACATCTGTGTATAAGAAAACATTTCACATTATTCTGGGCGATTTTGTATCTCAGTGTAAAGAAAAGTTCACCAAAAAATCATCGAAATCGGATCAATACTTACCGAGAAAATCCCAAAAAAGTCATTAATAAAAAATGACATTTAGCCGAAACTGTCAGTATGACAGACCCAAGTTTTTAGGGGGACGTATTGGTGTGTTAGAGGTACCCAAAAATATATCTACCACTAAATTCAACCAAAGGGCACATTCTGTAAGGAAACCCGATAGCCCGATAACCCGAAATGACTAGTTAATTAGGTTCTGGTGATGGATTAGGATTAGGGATTTTATCCTATTTTGGAACATTAGGTGGGAAATGATGCTAAGAAAAGTACTTCAAACCCGTCACAGGCATAACCGATCTTTCAAATGCCTTTTAAACCTTAGTCTATTGTATCAATGATATTCTATAACAACACTATGCATAGTGTCTGCAGACAAGACAACTGTTTTTAAAGAATTAACATATAATGCTATTGCACACTTCAGTCGACTTTAAGAGTTGTAAATAGAACGGCTACACCTAATAACTGACTATATTGCATACGGAAGAAAAATGCTACAAAATGTCAAAAGGTTGCTTTTAAGAATAACTATATATTTTGATAAAATATCCAAAGAGATTTCTAAGTAATACTATATATTTTTATGTCTGTTAAAAATTATATGTCTGCTGACTGGCAATTGGCCTCTAATACAAAAGACCTCAACGCGCAGAAGAGTGCACCGTAAGCTCATTATCTATACGTGAAGCAAAACTTTAGAGCCTTTTTACAAATAATGCGGGAACGAAGCAGTATGAAATTTCGCACTCCTATAGTTTATATCCAAAAAGAGTGCATAAGTGTTTTTTTTTAATTTAGTTATACACACTACCAACTATTTCGCTCAAAGTTAGTGGTCAAATTAACGTTAACCATAGATTGTTATCAATATTTTGTTATCAATATTACTATAAATAGTCATACTGAATTTGATGGGCGAATTTGATCACTGAACTGGTCCACTAGTGAAAAACGCCTGATGCACTTTAAAACTTATACAACAATATTATCCGAACACAGAATTATGAATTGTTTAGTGCCTTACGTTCAAAAATATTAAAAATCTTTCAGTCAATAATATTAATTCTGTATGTTTATATCTATCTAAGACTTCATAATAGAATAATACAAAGTCTTATAAATACTCCTCTCACCCCTTTGGAGTTATAGGGCGTAAACGATATGTTCAAGGCATATTTCAATAACTTGATAAGTGATCTGCTCACTTATTTAGATTTTCAATTAACACAACAAATATAAAATATGATTACCAAACTCGCGGTCAAGTGCTATAACATTTTCATTTGTGTGTGAGAGGGCATTCATTATTTCGTGGTGAGATTGCTAAGCTCGTTAGCCGAAAGCGGGATAATTTCTTAATCTGCCGTCAGAGGGCGTGCGGGAGGTCCAGCCCTCTGTCCCAGAGCCGCGCGCCCGCCGCGCACCGCCCAAGCCTTAAAAGCTTTTTTCTACTCTATTTTATTACTCACATTCTCAGAGGATGCTCGTCATATACACAGTTACGGCTTGATCAGTCAGACTCATTATAAAGTGTTTTCGATGGAATTTATCAATGACCCTTTGTAAAAGGCCATTATTTATTCGAAACATTATTAACAAATTAAAATATCTAAAAATGGGGACTATCAATAAGTTATCAAAAAATTATTAGCTCCAATGTAATAAACATTAGTCAAGTTTGAGAGCTTTGGTGGTCGTCGCGTCATCGTCCTTCATTATCGTTTTATGTTAGTAATAACTTATTCCCTATTTTAAATAGTTTATACAAAAAACATTATTAATAACATAAAGAGACAGCATTATTATTTGCAGTTTAAGAGTACAGAATGAGATTTCTAAAATCTTGAGTAAATATTTGTTTGGCCAACCATTTCTCAAAATGAGCGGAAAAGAGCAAAAAAGACGTTAACAAGAAGGGTCCTGTGGGAGCGGTTGAGGGGGTGGCATCCGGGGTGCGGGGGGCAGGACAGTAATGGGTGTGAGCGGGACAGGGAGTGCCCCGCCCACAACCACCCACGATGCCATAAACAGTCCAAAACCTGGCACGCATCCATGTATTCTAAATCGAAAGCGCTCGGAGCATCATCGTATCACCTCCAACCAAATTCAACATGTAACATGTTCGAACAAAGATTATTTCACGTTGGACCAACTGAAATAAGTTATTCAGCGTTGTTCTCGTTTTGTGATCCGGATCATAATGATAAATAACTATGAGGATAAGCCCAGTTGGAAAATAATAATTGTTTTTGATGTCTTAAACATAACTTTACGTTGGTTCGGCGAGATATCAGGACAAATTCTAAACTCTAAACGAGATAATCCGGTTGTATATTGTAACTGAGCATGAATTTTTAATTTTAATAATTCCTTGTGATGACTAATAGAATAAATTAACGATGGAAAAATTAATATTTAATCTGAGTCAGCTCGATGGCGTGCGAGCACAGTTTTTACTTCAACATGCTGAATTAATAAGTTTATATTATTTTAAGCTTTATAGTACTGGAAAACGATTAGCCATAATAACGGCTCGTTTTAATGCTTAGTCATTTAAATAGTCATTGTCTAAAATTTACTTTTGTAAATGACTCTTTTCCATGGTGGGCTTTCAGGAAGGACTCTTCTGAAAATCAAACCTGTAGATTTAAAATAGTCAAGCTATTGTCGATTGACTGTGTCACAATATAAACCTGATCTCTCTTTAACCACATTATATTGCGATCAAATGATAACATATTTGAAACAACTATATTCCACAGTAACATCTGATTAGAGAGTAGATTTAAAATGTAGAGTCAGCTAAGAATTTCAATAATCAGTTTTTCGAATTCGTTGTTGTTTCGCAAAAGTCCTTTATTTGATAACTTTCCCTATTTATTAATTGCTAAATAATAAAAAAAACGTGCACCATTGAGTACTAGCATTTATTTTGTTTTAGTTTTTAAAAAAGATCTAATGTATGGATTTAAAGAGAAAAATGAGTCGAATGAAATTTAAATTCATTGTTTAATTTTCTATTTCATACCCGAGCCACAGTGACGACTGATATCTGTATGTATTTTTTGCTTAGAATATTACTATTTATTTAAAACCGAGCTAATTTTGGTACCTTCAGCCCTCCATTGAGGGGTGATTTAGAGATAATAAAGCAAACCCACAGTAGTTTTTTAAATGTAGCCACAAATTTTCCCACTTATATAGCAAAAGCTATACAAATCCGCAGCTTGCAGATTGCAAAAAGTGTTTACAATTTTTGTTAGATACAATTGAAATAATGGTCATGAGTATGTAACTAATATAATAACCAACAAATACATCACAGAGACATTTCATCCGTATCTTCATAAAAGACTACCAAAATCCATCAAGATATATAAAAATACTAACAATTGAGTGGAAGAGTCCATTTATCCTCTGAAGAGGGTGTAATTTGAGGCACATCGACACGTAATTAAGGTGACCGTGACGCACCACGCTGCACATTCCCACATGGCAAGGACAAGCCTCGTAATTCTCATCCATTAAACCGACCGCAATAGCACCGCCCCTCCGACGAAATACAGAAAAACGCCTCGATGTAGTTATTGCCGCGAGCTAACTCCTAGTTATAATTAGTTGAATAGCTTTTTTATTGGATTCCAATTGTAGGAATGGGAGTCCGTAAAATATTTCCATTATACGATTATTGTCATTTTATGTTATTGCTTTTCTATAAAGGTAGGCTTTTATATGGATCTGTGTACATACATGTAGTTACAACTGGTATAAAAATGGGGTAGTCGGAATTTTAGAACAAATGTTCGTAGCAGTGATGAGAAAAGACGTTTTTACAAAAGTTTGTGTCATATAAAGTATTCATGTGTCATATAAATGTATCGATCACAAATACCTTTAAATGCTTCAGGTTTCGTCATCATGTAGGTGTAGATGTAATATAGAAGTGATGTTTCAACCCTAAACTATTAGTACGTAGCGAAGGTAGGTACTAAAGTTTTCAAGTAATACACATAGTGTGTGTATTTTTTAGGCTCAACAGTAATTTTTAATCACGAAAATCGTACGTAATTGTGGAAATATACATTTCTTTATAGGACGATTTAAACTGAAAAAGATAATTCTTGTACCAACGAATACCGATAGTTTTATTTGTTGTTAAGAAATATAAAAAAAACTGTAATTTTTGAATTGTGTATCTGAATCCGAGTATTCCAAAAACTTTTGAATATTTTATATAAAGTAGGCTTACTTTTTACCTTTATAATCATCGCATATTAAATTGTATATTTCAAAAGAATGAATGATAAAACAGAAGTCAATATAAGTATCAAGTTTATTCGCAACTAATCACCTGCCTAAGTATCGAATCCAACGTTTCGGACCGGTTGCCGCGCGGTCCTTGTAACATACTCGTACAGACAAAACGTCGCCTGAAACTAATCGTGTGTCGATTCATATTTTAGTAGAAACCAAATGAATTTTAATTAGAAACTGGTTTAAATCTACGTTTATTTGGTTGATATCATCATTAATTATAATTGTGTTGACTGCTGCAAACTTGATATTTTGTAGAATGACGCTATTTATTATACAAATCCCACTCAAAATTGTTAAACTATACTTCTAAAGTTGAAAAGCTTTTAATCCTAAGCTAAGGAAACAAACGATTAAGTAAAAAATCAGTGAAAAGGTTGGGCATTGCAAGCGCACATAAACATGTAACGGCAATGTCAATATTTGTGGGCGCGTTCCCATGGGAACTTTCGTCGCTCCTGCGCAGCGCTAAATCACTTTGGTTGCGCGTGCGGCTTAATTTTTCTTTTTTGCTATTGAAATGTCAATTTACCATTCTCGTTTTCCCGAGATCAATTAAAAAGGCCACCATTGTTTTCGATTGTTTCCCTGAGATTTGTCGATTTTATATCAACGAAGTGGAGGATTCTATACGGGACGAGGCACGACCTACCGAAGATCACGAATATCTGTTGTGTGATGTCAGAAGCAGCTTAAAGCGATAAGGTAATTGTGAATGCTTGTAGCTGTCGCGTGGATAAATTGCCGCGAGTTTTAGGAATCTGCTCCAATCGGAAGGCGGCACGATTAGCCATCCATCGCCGAATTATTATCCTTTGTCTAACAGTTGGAGAGCTAGACTATGAAGTATTTCAGCCCTGTTTGCAGTGACAAGACATCGAAGCTAAGTAGCGCTCCTACCGATGGAAGCTCGGCGGCCGCGGCAGGTAGAGCTGGCGATGGAACGACCGATACGACCCTATAATGATGTTAAAACAAACTGTTAGCCTGTCATTAGCGCGACTCCGCATCCAAATGTTCGAGGCCCATTATAAAAATTTGTCCCATCCGTTTCGGCCGAAATTTATGGTTATCGAGTTTAGCCGTTTTTCTAAAGCCATCGAAATTTTATTACCCATACTTTTGGAGTGGGAATCGTGATAAGTTTTTAAGTTGGGATTCCTTGTCAGGTTTCGAGTGGTGAACGATGAATGAGCGCACATTCCGAATGCTTTACTGATGTAGTTATGTTCAGATCCGAGATAACGTCTCCAATTTCGGAGACCCATAATTAGTTTGTTCTGTTCCAAATGCTTATTGCTATTAAATTTTTATGAGACTAAATAGGTATCTTGACGCTAAGGGATACTTAATACGAATAGTTTTTTGATGTATTTCGATTTATTTTGTTTTGGTATTCATTTGGGTTCTGATTCATGATAATAAAAACGATTACGTTATTATGGAGGGGTTCAGTCATTTCATTATATTGATTACATTGTCAGTGTAAGAAAGTAGTACAGCATTTAAATTCTTTGTTGCAATTTTTATGTTGGTCTACACGAGTTATTTTGATTTTATGATTCGCTGACGCAGAATTTACCTTCAGCTTTCATTTCAAATCATTTTATTTATACAGTTTAATCAATTTAAATTATTGATGAGCATTGTCTTATAAAACAACCCTGATAGCTCAGTGGAAAGAGCCACAGCCTATGATGCAGAGGGACGTGAGTTTAGATCCCGAGTCGGGATCATGAATGTCATTTATGTGTCTTTCAAAATTGAGTGGATAAAACATTGCAAACTAAAGGACGATTGGTGATATCTGTACAGCCAAATCGTTCACGGGTAGAAATCTGTTATTTCTATTCGTAGCCGGCACAATACAGCTAGACAAAGCAAATGCTATTTTATATAATTGTATATGCATTGATGTGTACTTATCTCTATTTAAGAAAAATAAGCATGTTTATTGAATGGAAGTCCCCCTTAAATACGTATTATAACTTTGTATTGTGGCAGTATTCTCAGATCTGCAATACTAGAGCTGCAAGTTAATTTCCAAATACACATACATACAATGCAATTCAAGTTCTTTTTTTTATCAAAAAACAGTGACTAGGCATAGGTTCAGCTAATAATTCACTTATTGGGAGAAATTGCCTATAGTACGTTATTATAATCAATTGATGTTAGTATAATAAATTACTTTTTATGAAACGTTAGAGTAATTTAAAAATAACGAGATTTAGCTGATGCCGTCGTTCAGACTGCTAAACTCAATTGGACCTGGGCTGGACTTGTCTGTCGAATGCACCCGGAACAATGGGCTAAAACAGCAACTGAATAGGAGCCTACCGATGGACACCGGCGTAGGGTAAGGCCCAGAAGGAGAGCGAGGGATGACCTGGGCAAATTCAAACCAGTATGTACAGCTTTAGACAGGGATGTGTGGGCTCTAAATTGTGAGGCCTTTGAAGATTATAAAATCAAATTTAAAAAACTTGTATCTACTTGTCGAACGTAGAATCAACTAACTTAGTGGGGTATAAGCCCCAACTTAAAAACAACAGCATTTTTACTCATGTATTATCAAATAAATAAATATTATTTCTTGTTTTAAAAGTTTCTAATTTTATTGTATTTTTTTATAAAAGTTTTCATGCTTGGATTAAAAATATCCGACTAACCAAACCAAAACTCAAAGGTCTAAAATTACACCTATTCCAACAAAAATACTGTTCAATTTGTATACGAAATCATTGTTACAAATCGCGCCAGACAATCTAGTGCATTCAAATGAGTTTAGCACGAGTGTAGTGCATCAAGCAGATTGCATAAATACCTACTTTATAAAATGGAAACTTTAAAGCGAATCGTGTTAAATATTCTTGTTTACGATTAAATTGGTTTACTTATGCAAACATCGTAAAATAAGTCACTGTGGTTTATTACTTCATAACTATGCAGGCGTGTGGACATTTCAAGTCCAGGAAAATTTGTTGACCATCTTTTAGATCTTACGTTACTTAGTTGTATAAGTTGCATCAGATCTGGGTGGGATCGGTTTATTACTAGCTCTACCCCGTTTTATCCCGCACTTAATATCAATAAGATATTATGGAAGTTAGAAAGTTTTAAGTGGGAATGGAGCGATGCGATTAAAACTATATAGAATGCCATCAGCAACCCTTCATATATCAGCTTTTTTCCTGTGTCATCTGCTACGAATAAACAGGTAATAACTTGGTAATATCTAACAATTGTATATTTATTATTACTATATTGACCTATCCAGTTAAAGCCGTTCTTATTACTAGCCACTTTTTCTGTATTAAAAAGACTTTTTTTTCTTAAATTAATTGTGAAAGTAGATAATAAGGGTATGTTAAGATAGTTTTAGCACATTAAGTTGATCTATGCACTTGCATATTGGTGAAAGAGATATATAGAGCTAAAGTGGAAGGTAATGTCAGTGGAGGCCGTGCATTTAGGGTGCATTTAGATCAACATGTTCTTGAGAAGGCAGGCATCTGAAGAGTGATATTTTGGGCTTCTATGAAAAAGTTCAAGTTTGTTAACGAGGCTGGAAAAGGTTTTCAGAATCATATAATGTTTCGATCAATAGTATTTGCGTACCCCCATGGGAACTGATAGCATTAGTATATGATTGCAGGCATGAAATAAGATAAGCTCTTATGTATATGGTTAAGTTCCATGAGAAACTATTTCTGGATACATTCTAGTGAGGTTTGACGTGTCGGTTATCAGTAGCGGTGACTTTAAAAGTGTCTATGATGGAACAAAGAATGATTCGATACATTTGATGATATCAAGGAGCGGGCGTAAAAAAAACACTAGCGCTTCCATTCCGCCATTGTCAGCCACAAAACAAACAAGTGCTGATGATCGATCGATTCTTCTGTATGAGGATGTATAAAGCTCGATTAATCTCTCGTAGTCAAACGTTCCTTTCGTATCGCATCAACTTTAAACCAGTATGCTATACAGATACACGGCCAGAGTCGGGTTATTTGATGCTTGTTTTGTATTATTTCAATTAAGCGATTTAGGATTAATAAAGACATGAAATATTTATTTGCGACAGAGCTAACCTATTTATTTTTAGGCATCCAAAGAGTTGGTTAAGAAAATCTATGGCAAGAAACAGAATAATGTCAGAACAGTCATACAAATTAAATTAAAAAGCAATCAGAAGTAAACAAAAACTTCTGGACAGAATTTTAGTCCACACACAAAGAAAAAAAAAATAACAAGTAAAGAAAACATATAACAGTATTAAAAATGTAAGAACTAACAATATTTCGTTTAAGAACTCCTTTAGTTTGTAATATCTACCAATAATTCCTATGTAAGAGTAAAAGTTTAATTAAACTCAGAATAAACCTTGATTCACGATGCACGAGCAATTAAAGTACTCCTAACCTACTTAATTCAATTATAATAACTATTATCATTAATCAACAGATTATGTTTATACACAAGTATATTAAGTCGAGCACTCCACGTAACAATCATTGTAACTAATAATAGATACTAACCGCACCTATAAAAGGGTTGACGCGTTTAAGTGTCGTTCATATTTGTTGATTATTAATTTATTTTCTAGCATTTGACCAAAAATATCAAAAATAATATCTTTAGGGATTTTGTATGTTATTGAGACACACATACTTATATTCACGCCACTAGTTCTCATTCGGGTGTGCAGAGACTATTGGGAACTTTGTACAATCCTGGCAAACCCCTCGAGGTACATCTACATTCATCAATCTTTTCCCATGGGTTCATTTAACAGAGGAAAAGTGATCTAGGGTTATATGGTCAATAAGCATCTTAAATAAAAAAAACATCATTTGAATAAAACATTTGAGTGCCTCTTTTTAGATAGAATTGAATAGTTCTGGTTAAATTAAAATCAGTATTTCAGTATTTATTCAAACTAACTTTGTACAGGAATGTAAAAAAAATATAATAATTTCTAGGGTAAGATGCTATTATAAAGTTTTTAATAAATGCTGCTATAAAACCAAGAAAACGTAAAAAGACCTAAGTTAGGTTTCAATTAGCGCGCCGTTATCGCGGGGCGTGTAAATGCCATCGTATATCATACCGGCACGACACCACATTTACTACCAACGATATTAATAGAAGTGGTTACATAAATTTCAATAGTTGCATGTGCTTAGTTGGGATTGGTGTCACGCTCTCGTACGTATAGTGGTACGTATAGTGGTACGTGGTACCAGTAATCGGTGATCAGTTAATTCGGACAAGGCGAACGATGACACGTTCACTAAACTAATATTTCTTGTTAATCTTGGCCATGTTTATGGTGTAACTATTTTCTAGTTGTTGCTTGGTGTACAATGATTTTTAAGAACAAAGGGACGTTGTGTACTGTTGAGGAGGTAATAATTTTGAGCAGGCCCTTGTATTGCAAGTACTTATCGGTTACCCTGTTGAATAAAAAAATAAAGAATTCATATTAATTATGCATACGTACGTTTGAAGTATCTTCCAAATCATATGATCAGCAATATTACCGCATAATCATAGCTTTTTCTCCTGTGGTATTTCTAATATACCCTTCTTTGTTTGTCAGGCAATGCAGTTGCGAAATTTGTGCGCACTTCATTATGATGGATACATTAGGAAACTACAATAAAAAAGTCTAACGCATCCAACCCCATAACCGAAATACACGCACACATCAAAATTACTGACCACGCCATCAAAAGATATCTATAACCTTTCAGTAGCATCAATGTCCACTCAAAAGAAAATTACGGTACGACAATTCTCTCCTTTCATTAGACACCCAGTCTTCTCAAGTTACCCCAAGTATTGCAGGAATGTGGAAAGTGTACCGTGTGCGGGATAGGCTTGCGGGTTCCGTCGGGCTGCACCGCACGCGCGCCGAGCACCAGTTATGTGATATCTGACACTCAGGCCGCAAGGTCACTTGCGATGACCACTGGGAAAATTTGCTTGGTAGAAATAGCACTGAATAATTCCTTCTCCTTCTTCTTCCTGGGAGTGTCGCAAAAGGCGATGAAAGTTTTTGGGGCTGGAGCCTAACACCAATCATGATTTATGTTACAAGTTTTCTCCACTCCATTTCCGAAGTGGCTAAAGAATTTATAATTTTGACTCTCCGGCTATCCTGTGTTGGGTATTTACAGCTGCATTGTTGAGAGTATAGGTATGAGTTTATCCATAATTTCTATACTAGTAACAATTACACCAATAAGATATTACTCGAAGCGTCTTTACCTTTTAGTAATATGGCTATCAAATAAATAATTTAATAATTTTGACAAGTATCAAGTAAACAGACATATACTCACGGCCATAAATCCAAAAAAGGGGTAGCCAGAGCTTCAGAGCTATAAACTCCTCAGCAACATTTGGAAGTTGATAGGGGACTGAAGGATGGTAGAAATAAAGTATCGTTGGTAATGGGTGTTCAACCGCATCGCCCAAACCCCACAAAAAAAAACCCCATACCCTTAGTCGCCTTTTACGACACCCGTGGGTAGAAAGGGATAGTGAAGTGTCATTCTAAGCCGGCACTACACGGCACTACTATCAAGTAGAGTATTTACAAAAGGATCACACTATAGGTGTTTGAAAAAGCTTGGTTGGCAGTGCCCGATGCTGTTTTTGGCCCTTTTCTTATGTATGGCAGCGAATATTGGGATGACAGGAGAAATATTATAGCAGATAGAAGAATAGTAGTAGTATATTGAGCTCCCTTAAAAAAATATTTTATACGCGATAGGTATGGTCCGAAAAAGTATATTATAAAAAAAACAGAGTAAGGCACGATAAGATGGTTTCGGCACATAGAGAGGATAGATGATAGTAATTTGGTGAAAGATATTTATAGAGTCAATGTCAATGTTCATGTTAGTAGATAGCGACCACAGAAGACACATTTGGATAAAATAGAGAATGTGATTAAAAAATTAAAAAAGTTAGCCGTCTAAAGCGTGAAGACTAAAAGGCATGTATGAAAAGATTGATGAATGTAGATAAAGATCGAAAGGATTGTCAGGATCATAACAAGGCGATCGATAGTTTCTGCCTACCCAAATGGAAGTTATGCCGTGAGTATATTTATATGGATATGTACATACATACACATAGTCACGGTCATAAATCCCATAAAGGGGAAGCCAGAGCTTCAGAGCTAGAAACTCCTCAGCCACATTCGGAAGTTGATAGGGGATAAGATGGTAGAAATAAAGTATTGTTTGTGATGGGTCTCCAATGGCACATCTCAAAAAGCACTTAAAAAAGTAAACTTACTCTTAGCGCCTCTTACGACACCCGTGGCAAGAAAACGGTCCCTAGTTACATTTTAAGCCGGTACGGCACAGCCTGTATATGGATATGTACACTATTAAATATAAATCATGAGCTTTTGACAAAGCCAAGTAACTTTCAGTTAATACCAGTGGTCGAATACCTCGATTTCTTCACGGGATTTTACTGGGTTAGGACAAAAAAAATAGTTTTAAACTTTTTAATGCGCCTCTTTTTAGTTATGGTTTTATTTTTTGAATTTTTTTTATTATTTACATTAAATTATTTAGACAAACACAGTTAATAATTGTTTAAGATACTAAATAAATAATAATAATAAAACACAAACATGATACATGGAGAAACTTGTATAAAACAAAAACACTTCTTTGTTTAATAGAACCGACTTTATTGCAATTTGACAGTAACCTAATTTTTCATACAAAATTCGATAATCAATCAATAGGGTTAACCACATAGTCATTTTATTATATAACCACGTTATCAAAAATCATGAAAATTAAATGGGACTACTCTGGAAGCATATCAAACAGACAAAACTTTTTTTTTTAAATAGATCGATAAATAATTGGTGTAGTACGAGGGGCATGCAAAAAGAAACTAGATACTCAAAAATTATAAAATTTATTCTTTATTACAAGTATCGATCTTTTCAAAGTATTCACCCTGAGCACGTATACACTTTTCCATACGTCTGAACCACTCTTCTTTAGATACCTCAGAAATCTCGAAATTATAGGCAACCATCGAATCTTCTTTGCTTTCAAACCTCTTCCCCTTTAGATTTTCTTTGATTTTTGGAAACAAGTAAAAATCACAAGGCGCTAGGTCAGGGGAATATGGTGGGTGAGGGAGAATTGACACATTTTTCGAGTTGAAAAAGTCTAGTGTTCTGGCAGACGTGTGCGGCGCCGCATAGTCGTGGTGCCAGAGAAGGTGCCGGATTCCTGACTTCGGTCGCTTGTCACACAAAGCTGATATTACTGTTGGAGCACAAACTGTCACATACCATTCGGAGTTCACCGTTCTTTCATTCTCTAGCACAACAGTAGCAATATGACCCGTTTTGCAGAGAAACGAGGCGACCATTTGTTTCTGTGTGCTTCATGCACGGAGACATTTCGTTGGAGTTGGCTCGTCTTCAAAGCGACAGTCGACTGGTTCATGGACTGGACTGGACATTCGGGATCATAGTTATATAGCCATGTTTCGTCACCAGTCAGTATATCATATACGTTTTTTTTCTCGCCTCCGCATGCCCCTCGTAATTGCGTATCATATATACAAAAAAAAACATACAATCGGATTGAGTACCACCTTTTTTTGAAGTCGATCGAATATAATACAAAATTTAGGGTAATCCTTGTTTTTTTGAGTTATTCCAACATACTCATAGTTTTAAAGTACAGATTTACTAACACTCATGTATGTTTATACAGATGGATATCTAATATGAATAAAAATTTTACGTTCGTCTATTAAATTACATGTAACTGGAACTTAACTTACTACAATTATCAGTTAAAGCAATCTTATTTATTTCCTATTTCTGTCATGATTACTCAAATTGTGTTACAATTCAATGTAATAAAATATTAACCAGGAACTGTTATCAACTGTTACATATGTAAAGAACAGTGGCACGGTATATAGCTGTTATTGCTTAATGAGTGTTTATTGTGAAATATTTATGGTCAGGTTTTGATGTTATATATTTATTCCATAAACTTGATTGATTAATGTCTTTTACAATACTATTATCTGTGTTTATTGTGATTAAATGGATTCTTATTATGTTTTTACTACACACGTCCACTACGTCGTACATAAAGGAAGTTAATTTATTTCCTTCGAATTATATATTTAATGACTATCAGCAGTCAATATTTTATATGTTTTATTTTATTAGAATCTGTTAGACAAAAACATATATCTTTAAATTATTATCCATAACTTTTAATGGTATTTTTGCCATATTAAGTAACCATGAAATGTTATAACATACTAGCAGACCGCCCTGGATTTAGAATGTTAAATAAATATGTAGTCAAAAAATCGAAATAACACTAGGCTGCTCGATAGACGAAAAATATGGTACAAATCTACGTTTTTGCGTATTTTTTGTTCATCACCATTTTCAGCTTAGGTTTGGACTTATTTTTCACTTTTTAGATAGAAGTGCTTCGAAATGCATGATTTTAGTTTATTAAACTATATTTTTTTCACGATTTAGATTGCTCCTACTGAAATTATTTAATCTTGGCGAGCCTTATCAGGATAATGAGATAAACCTATGAAATTATCATACTGTCGCTGATTCTGGATATGTGTGCAAAGTTGAAATTAAATCTGTAAGTTTAAAATAGCTCATACAAGCTGAAGCTAATGTAAGCGTGTTAAAAAGAAATTGGCTGAAATTATTTGTAACTATATCAGCTATTTGCCAGTGAAAGTCCCGTCAAAATAAGTCCAGCTGTTGCAAACAAACCGACAGACAGGCAAACATTTTAAAAATGTGTTGTTAGTATATATACCGTATATACATTGAATGTATCGTTGTGCCTAGGGATGGATTTCTAAATCAAATTAGACAGTGAGCAAAATTCATCAAAGTACTCAGTTGGATAACTGCCCAAAGGTAATAGCCAAAACTGTACTCAACCGATATCTTCGCAACGTATGTCAAATACTCATTAAAAAATGTTGTGACTTTTAGATTGAGTAGATTCATGTAATGTGTCAAAGTTTCGTCAGCGAGTAAGAAATAGAGTCCACCTAATGTAGCCGCGCCCGCTAGCTCTCGGCCCTGAGCAAACAGGTGCGTAAACTCTGTAATACTACTCTTAATATCACTGATTTACGACATCAATTAAAAACTAAATGTCACTTTAGTTAATAAACAATCCTCGCAGAATCACTTCGCATCGATGAAACCTAAAATGACTCACTTATTTGTCCGAGGGAGTTCTCGGAATTGATTCAAATTGTTTATCGATTAAGTAGACGATATTTAAATCAACGGCATTAGTAGTCATATGAGACATGGTATAAATTTACTAATGTGAAACCTAATGTAAGATGATACGGGGCCGGCTTACGCGAACAGGTTCAGTAGGACACCTGGCTCAACGATAGTACGCACGCGCACATGTTAAGCGATATTTGACAGCGAAACTACTTCTTATTCCCTTAATATAAGGATGTGACAGCTGTCAGTGCATACAGCTTCACCGGCCCGCGTGTGTACCACTGCTCACGTCAAAGTCCTGTTTTCTAAAACAGAATACTAATTCTTATGCATTTAAACATATATCCATTAGTGTCTAAAAATATGTATTACAGCAACCAAAATGTAACCCGTTGCATTAAATCAGAAGTCACAGATTTTCAATGACAAATCAATTTATGTTTTAGCGTAATTTATGCAAATGAGAATATCATTTCTAAATTAACATAAGCATCATTAATATTCTTAAGAGGCAACGTTTTTTCTGGTTTAATTGTATTGTTATATACCATTATGTATATAGCTACTTATTTATTTAATCGCTACCGGCGTATTCGATAAATTTGAGTATGAGTTATTTACTTTAGGGAACATTAATACAAATTGAGGATATTTTAATTATTGAGTTATATTTAAGAATTGTCTTAAGACATAGGTCTTTGACCAATTTGTGTTGTCAGTCAGGACCTACGGCACAGAGATTTGGCTTCTAACCATGGGCCTTATCAGAACCGAGTCACCCATAAGGAAATGGAGAGGGCTATGTTAGGAGTTTCACAACGCGATGGAACGCAGCGAGAAGATCCGTAGAAGAACTGGGATCACTGACATAGCCTGAAGAATTGCAAAACTGAAGTGGCAATGGGCAGCGCGTATTGCACACAGAACCGACGCCCGTGGGGCTCAAAGGTTCTTGAGTGGTAGTCACGTACCAGACGACGCAGTGTGGGTAGGTCTCCCACAAAGTGGACTAATGAGAGGTAAAAATCGTGAGTAGCCGATGGATGAGGGCAGCACAGGACCGGTCGTTGTGGAGATCTTTAGAGGAAGCATATGTCAAGCAGTGGACGTGTATAGGCTGATGATGATGATGATTTAATTGTTATGTTAGTGTCGATATGTGACTCTAAGTGATTTATAGTCACATAAACCTACATTATTTGGTGCATCATCAGTAGTTGGCTGATATGAATTAATTTTATAGGAATGTTTAAATAAACAAAGATTATATACAGATGTTATAATTATAACCAATCTTCAAAGCTCCGGTGTTAACATGAAGTCTCAGTCAAAGCCCAAACAAATTAAGTTTTTTGGCCTTTGACTAAAGATTTTTTGTCTAACCTAGGAGAAACAAATTTGGTCCGCCCAAGATCAGAACCCAAATAAATGAAATCGGGAAAAGTGTTAGTTTATGAAATAAGGGGAAACAAACCGTTTCGTATTTTATTTTAAAAATGGCAAAAACCTAAAAGATCCAATGCATGTACGTTTAAGTATTAAACATTCAAATACAAAATAGGTAACGGTAAAAAATTCCTGAATGTCTTATATATATTAAGCTTTCTGCGCAGTTATAAAAAAAATAAAAAAAATATGCGGTAGATTTTTTAAATGTGCAAAGCACTTACACTTATACATACGTAAGGACATATGCTCAACTCAATTCAAACGTTAGCGCCGTATATTCCCGAAAGGGTTAGCAGAGGTAATAATATTTCTGAACTTGTCACCTGGTTTCAGGGTACCCACTATTGGTTTGCACAGTGTACTCACGTGATAGGGGGCAGGCCTATTACCTTTTTTACGAATACACTGTCACATGGCTAAGTATAACTCAGCCATGTGGGTGTCCTCACACTGTTTTCCCTCAGCTTTAACAATAATGATAAATTAACCACACATGTAACTTAAGGAAAGACGGTGTGACCGTTTGAATGTTTGAGGCTTGAGTCAATTATATAGAAAAAGACTGTCAAATCTGTCTTATCTTGACACAAACTAAATAAATTTTTATTTACAACGTAGTTGCACATTTACAGCTGTGTAGTGTCGGTTTAGATTAGCGCTCACCCATTTCTTCCACCGGGTGTCGTAAGAGCCATTTGGGGCTTCTTAAGTGATTATTGGGTGATGTGACTGGAGACATGCTCTACCAAACATTTTTTTTTCCAACAATCTTTTCCCCAATCACTTGCCAAAAGTAGGTGAGATGAATACTAGACCGGCAACAAAAAGTTGCCGACATTTGTCGCGGGCCGGCGGGCTCAGTGTGTATGGCGCTATACATGTACAATTTTTTTATAAGGATTCAGTCAAAATGATGACACATGAAATAAAACAAGAGAACGAAATCATGTCACAGTTACAACTTTCCGCCTAAATTCACGTGACCAAAATCCTAAACAATCCCAAATAGTTATAGGTAGAAACAATACATCTGAATAATACTTAAGGTGTAGAAGACAAGTATTTCGAAAGGAAACAAACGTCTGGCCGGGGTCAGTGTCCGGGCCTTATTTGGTTTGTCAGCTGCACCGAGACAACTCACCTCTTCTCACAGTAAAATCTTCAATTGCATTTTAGTGTCCAATGAGTATTTCTTGGCTAATTTTCACACGCACAGTTTTACTTGCGGAGGTATGTCCAGAGCGATCAATTATTTAAATTGTCATGTTATTTTTTTATCATTTCGAGAGCTTGCAAAACCGCAATTTGATCTTCCTTAGCAGGCCGTATCTAATATTCGGAAAAATATTTGAAATTCATTAAAGATTTTCTGACATATTATACTCAATATCTTTTTATCTTAATCTTACCATCGGCAGGTTTGCCTTTTTCTTGCATAAGGCGAGTACAGTTTGTAAGAAAAAAAAATACTTTTTTATTTTCATTAGGGCAGGTTAGAGTAAACTGCTATTATGTAAGATCTTATATACATCTCTCGTATCTCTAGCATTAATCTATTTTCTTATATGACCTTTTTTATGTAACCCACTTAGAACTTTATCCTCTACTATATACTAAAAGTATTAATAATAAACCTCTGAAGAGATTTGGTGAGCTTTATCATCAAACAACAAACATCCACAGCTAGACATAAGCCTCCCCTTAAGATTCCTACGACGACCGATCACGTACTCATACCCCCGTCTATCGGCTCTCCAAGACTTTTACCAAGTCGTCGATACACTTTGTGGAAGATCTAACCACACTGCGTCGTCCGGTACGTGACCGCCACTACAGTACCTTGCCACGCCACGCCACGACAGCCCCAATGGCTGTCTACAGTTTGCGATGTGCCCTGTCCTGCTCATTGACACTTTATTTAAGTGCAACTCTTTTAACAATGTCAGTTACCCGATTCTCCGATACCCGAGATCTCCGCAATTACCCCTTTTCTTCTACGGATCTCCTCGTTGCGGAGTTCATCTCCTAAAGCCCTTTTGTTGACACTGAGCCTATTGTAGGCTTACATTACTAAATAATAAAAAAAAGTTTTTAGAGAATTTAAATACACGAAAACTTGAATTTAAGAAGAGATGCTAGCTATACAGGCAAAGAATGTACAACAATTTAAAATTATACTTGTGGTATACTTATATGTAGTGAATAACTCCAAATTAAAATGTATTATAGCTGTGTCGTACCAAATGTTTATAAATTTTAACAAACTTAATAATTATCGTTCTTTTTCAAGATTTGATACTGAGAGTGGGATGCTAACAAAATTTCCCTTAATATTGGTTATCCCAACAAAAATTAACGGAAAAGGAGTGTTACTAACCTAATGCACAAACAAGACAAAAACTGATTCACACGGGTCTAGTATAGTATTACATAATAGTTGTAAAATTAATGTCACTCACATTGAATCCTTATCGAGTCCTAAGCAACCGAAACTAACACAGGCTGTTCTTGAAAATGACGTGATTTTTAAAATAATTTAGGTAATTTGGCTGACTCCGAGCATTAGTAATCTGACACGGTTCAAGGTTTTATTTAATAAATCGGAATCGATTTACTCATCTGACAAATGAGTTATCAATATTCATGTTTTTCACTGTTTTTAATGAGTTTGTACGTTGAGGTTGGTTTATGTTTCGTCCAGGTGCGATGGGTGGCGTATTAATCATGGACGTTACTATGTTGAAGATTCCAATCGGAACCTGTTTTATTTATTTTAAAGACGTAAATGACGCAAGCTCGGTGTGCAGGTGCGTGTAACGCGACACCGCGGCTGGCCGTGGCTGGTGGCGGCGCCCCACCGTCTGCGCACCATCGTGCCACCATTCCATTACTGATCTTGTCTTTACACGATCATCCTTCACATACTTACACACTCGGTCTTTCTTAACGTAGGAAGCTAGAAGACACGGGTAAATGATTCGGTTTGTATAAACTCGTATTTTGGTTCGTTAAAGAGGATTTCGTATTCGAGGTCTAAAATATAAATATGTGTTAGATTTTGCATTTCGTTGAGAATTGTATATTTGCTTGAATTTGTGAATTGTTGAGCACTTTACCTTTCTAGTTAATTGGTTTGCCATTAACACATTAGGTGTGTTGAATTTAATATCCGGCATACCGTTCCTCACAGTCCAAATTTGTCCCCACCGAGAGGCTCAAGCCTATAGGGTGATTTGGCCATAGTCTATTAGCTTGCCAAGTGCCCGTTCATTTCATAGACTTATAAGCATAGACAATAAAGAGTTTTTCTATTCTACTTCCGAGGTTTTAGCATCAATATTTAATCACTTGTTTTTACTTTTTATAATATTACAAGTGATTGAAATATTTTTTGTGCACTCCATCAGTCATGCATGACATGATAGTGTTAAAACATTTGATTTTGAGACCAATCTGCTCAATAGTGTTGGCTTGAAATAGAATTAATAGATTTCTTCCTGGGATGTCGTCAAAGGCGACTTTGGGTATTGGGGCTTTTTAAGTGATTGTTAGGCAATGTGTCTTCATATCACAATCTTTCCCCTTTTTAGCTGCTAAATGTTGGGAGAAATTAAAGAAAAAAAATAATTATAAATTTTGTTGTATGTTAAGATGGTTTGAGCACATAGAGAGGATGGATGCTAGTTTAGTGAAAGAGGTACAATAGAAAAGAAATTCTCTTTGTTGCACCTAAAACATAAATTATTAACAAAAAAAATAAGATCAAACAGTTCACAGTGAAGTACAATAGGCGGCGCTAAAAGCGATCTCTTCCAGACAACCTTTAGAGATCTATAGAGCTAAAGTGGAAGGTAATGTTAGTAGAGGGCGACCACGGAGGACACATTTAGACCAAATAGAGAGTGTGCGCAAAAAGGCAGCTGTCCGAAGTGCGAAGAACAATAGATTGATGGATGCAAACGAAGCTAGAGAGGTTTGCCAGGATCGTACAAAGTGGCGTACATAGTCTCTGCCTATCTCAATGAAAAATTATAGCGTGAGTATATGTATTTATGTTAAGCGACAGAAGCCAATAATTCAATTGTTACCAAGTTGGCCTTATAGATATGCTCCTGCCGTCATCAAGAATGCTTATCTATGCAATGCAACTTTGTATATGTTTGACGAATGTTTTGCTGTTCTCCCAGCCATTATGTAGTCTGGCAATGCGGTTACCTTCCAGACAAAACGTTGTCAAATTTCGGTCCGTACATCGCCTTGTATGATTAGGTTTTATGGATGTTATTATTTCGCCGAATGCTTGCAAACGCATTCGTAAATTGAAATGCACAACTGGATTCAGAACAAAATTAATGTTTGGGGATCTATTCCAAAATTTATTATTGAACTTTTTCTACCTGCGGGTGTCTTTACAGGCAAATTATGGACTTTAAAAGAGATTTTTCGGCGATGTGGCTTGAGACCCATCACCAAGAATCCTTCCCCTATTCACTTCCAAAAGTGGCTTGATGATTACTAATTATAAAGCTTTGGTTACCTTTTTTTGGGATTTATATCCATGAGTATTCATGAAGGTGAGTATGTATTGTCAAAATATTTCACATCATATTTAAGCTGTTTTTAATGTTATGCCAAATTATACCATATTATAATGAATGGTTTGATAAAATTAAATGCAACTGCAGATTTTTCCAAAAATTAAAATTTCATATCGTATACACAAGTATTTTATATCTATTAGTAAATTGTTACTGTAATCTCTGATTAAAATAAAATCAGACTGGCCATATCCAAATACAAAATAATTTAAAGGCATTGATCCCTGTTGTCTTTTTTTTTCATTTAAGCTAATATTTTTTTGCATAGGCATATAAGACTTGATCAACTATAACAAAAAAGCTTTACCGGTTATGCAAATATTAGAGATAATGAGAGTAACTACTTTAATAAAGCCAAAAACAAAAAATACACAATCCGGTGTTATTTTTTCTTGTACTTTTCATAATGTTCTTGTACAGTTTTTTCTATGGTTTGTGGTATTGGCTGGTGGTGTGCAATTGGTGTATTTTAATTATTAATAGTTTATTACATAAATAAACACACCGTTTTGCCATCAATTTATAGGCTAAGGCAAAAAGAGCTTTGAAATTATAGTATGGAGTTATGATTGCAACTACAATTATGGGTGAAAACCAAAGAAGTCCAAAATCACTCTTGGTAATAAAATAGTTGTGTATGTTAATGAAAATTTTTGTTAATACTTAATAAAAAAATAATAAACGAGATTAGTGTTTAGGACATTCCACATAGACAGTCACTGGCAAAATATCTCGCAGAAACTTTGTCTAAATCTGTCATTTGATTACGTCATTCGTTTTTAAACATACATATCCTCACGGCTAAAGATCCCGAAAATCGGTAGCCAGAGCTATAGAATTAGAAATTCTTCAGCCACTCTTGGAAGTTGAGTGGGAAACATATTGTAAAATTAAGCTTGTGGTGATGGGTCTCCAACCGCAACACTTAAAAAGCCCCTTACCCCCTTAAACTACCTTTTCACCCGCTGGAAGAAATAGGTTTGTGTTATTCTAACCCAGCCGAGAACTAGAGAATATGGACACCCTAGCTTTTTTTAGATATCGGCAACCTCAAAAAAATTACAATTTGACAAGGTTTTATGTAAACTGCCATTGAAACGTTAATTAAATATTCAGGCATTTCACATTATGACGTGGTAATATACAATAAAAAATTGCCTTCGACATTTTATAAAATGACATGTGTTCATAAACTGTGTAGTTGTGGATGTAAATCACATCAATGGAGTGACTACGGTGCCTACTTCTATTACCCAACAACTAATGAAATGAATTATGGACTCTCTCATGATTAATAAACAAACATAATCGATTAGTCTTAGTTCAGGACCATACTTGTGCTCCTTGGGAGAAGCAAAGAAGGATGAAGAAAAAAATACTTATTTTTTAGGACTAAAGTGTTGTTAACAAAAAAGCTCATTAACAACTAGAGTGCATTTATCGGGTGGCCCTACGGAAGTATGATTTGAATTCAATCTTAATTTTTCGCAAACTTTCTGTAGCTATCTTCAAGTTCTTCTTGACGAAGAAACGATGGCTGTAGATGCCTGGCGGCCATGTGACAAACGATAATGTTTGTGAAGGTATTGCATAATGTCGGCAGGGGACTTCGTGAGGATGGAGGAAGCATAGTGATGTAGTTGGAGAAGAACCGATCGTTGAAGCGATCTTTATTAGAATTCAGCTATACGGTACAGACTCCTGACCTAAGGTACCCATACACTACCAATCTGAGTCTTAACAAACAATCAATGGATTGATCTGATACCAGTTTGTTTTTTTTATTGAAATTTCATCATCATCTTTGAAAACGTAGTCGATCCATAACCTAGGTATCATATTACGACACTTCATTTGTCGTGTAGCATCTCAATGCAACAAATCACCATAATTCATTATAGATCAGATTCCTGTTTGCGAATCGCAAAGATTTCGAATAATCTCACTTCATCTGACAACAGAATGTAATAAGATAGCCGTAGTTAGATAGAGGTATTAAATGATACGTATAGAGAGAAGCAAGTATGGTTAGCAGTAAAGCTAAAAGTAGTTCGCGGAAGCGCTCGGCGACTGGTCGTCTGCGAGGGCGCAGGCAGGCTCGAGCCGCCGCCGCCGCTCACTGCCCGCGGCTATTTATAAACTGGCTCGAGCAACCAACACCACGCTCTAACTACACATTGCCGACGTCTTCCTTGCGAATAATACCTCGTAAACATAAGTCTATTTCGCAATCTCCGACCCGAGTTCAACTTGTTTACACTATTACGAAGACGCAGCGATCAAACATACATATTCCATATCAAATTAATTATGCAGGAATCCTTTACACAAATAACGATTAACGAGGCATATATACCGGCAAAGTATTTGGGTGAATATACTATTCTTTGTCAGATACTGTCCCCTAAAGTTTTTTTTCTATAAGAGCATAATTGTAAAATATTTTAAACACCTGTCACGTAAAATAATAATCCAGATATTAAACTGAAATAAATAATTTGTTAAAAATACGAATCACCATAATTTTACAATTTATATCATGGTTTGCTAGGAGACCATGGCTCATTCTCATACAAGTGTGGACTGTCCCTGACTATCACTGGCTGGGCATTTTGTCATTTAATTCGAAAACTCTCTATAAGACGACGTTAGCATAGCACCCGAATAAATAATAACCACGTTCAATGTTTACGTTTATAAAAAAATACAACCAAGAAGTAATTCAGTTTTTAATTAATTGATTATCGAAGCTCTGTCCCCGTTTTTACTACGATTTACAGTTCCACTGACTTACTATTTCAAAAGCCATAAGAGTAAGCGATTAAGCGCTAATGCGCTGGCTGTGCTAATAAGAACAAACCTGTGAATCATGAGATCGTGGTAATTGTTTGTTAGACCTTGTCGTTGCTCGGTCATTGTGTTCTTTACTCGAAGAGAGGCTGCGTGCCTTTATTGTGTGTCTGCTGGGTAACTGCGAATTCCAGGTAAGTTTGACGTACTTTCTTTACGATTTGATATCATTTCAATGAATTCATGTCTGATTATACAGCAACACAATGCTTTTATTCATATTGAACAGTACCTCAATAATAACCAAGTTTGTTCCCAAAATGTCTCTTGGCTTACCGTTCCCTTGGGTCACTAAAGTAGTAACCCAGGAGACAATTTTGGTGACCCCAAAGACATGTAGTGCAGACTATTTAGAAATTCAGATATACATATACAATTTATACTTATTTACTGTTATGAAATGTTAACTTAAACGTTTCAGTCAAAATTCCACTTACTGCTGCGGAGAAGCAACGATGATATAAGGCAAAATTTTCAATTTTTTCTTATCCTGAGAAGTATGAAGAGTATAAAATGAAGAAGAGAGAAAACCGCCTAGCTAAAGACTTTACATCGAAAAACGGTACAACACCAGGGTGATATGGAAAATCCGAAATTAAAATGTAAAAACACGCAAGCAAAATCTAAACAAAAACATGCAATCATGTAATACGCCACCATCTTTCCCATAAATATTTCAAGAAAAAGTGCCTCTACCAAGAATAAATTATACTGATAGCGTTGAAACTCGCTGTAGTTCTCATGTCGTCCGAAATTTCTCAAACAAAACTAATATCAAACAGATCAAGAGCAGAAAGAAAGTCAGAAAAGACAGACAAAATTTAATCACGAAAGAAGTAATTGAGAAGTTTAAACAAAATGTTAAAGTATACGTTAAGAAACGTTAACACAGTAATGTGCAGAAAAAACCGCCTGGTAAGCAAGAAAGACCGAAAATAATGCTCTGATTGCGACTATCAATTTTTATACCGACTACCAGTACCGCCACAAACAAAAAAATTATTTAAGCGCTACAAAAACGTTTGAATGTCGATTCACCAAAATGATGTGGTCATTTATTTAGGCCTGTCACGGCAAAAGTTCTACTGATGGGATCAGTAACTTTTTGATTTCTGAAGAGAACGGCTGATAATATTATGGCACGTGGCGAGGACATTCCAACGGCTGAGACATTCTTCGAAAAGCTAAGGACTCAAAGCAAAATCAAACATTACTTAATAAAAGCTGCTAAAATAGAATACGTGACAAAACAATTACCTTCCAGGATCACATGCCTTGTCGATATGTGCACCAAATATTTACAGAAGTTCCAGGAAAACTAAAACTCAGACGTTTAAATTGCTTTTGCTAAAGAGGTTTTTGTAGATGCCTGTAACCCAAAACCATTTGAGCCTATTGCTACCATAATTGCTAGAGAAGCTGCGATATGTTCTTACGGTGGTGAAGGTTCTTCTGAAGCCAGAACAGAAGATAATGATAATGCTACAAGTACCAATATTGACGCAGGCACCGAGCAAGCCAGCTCTGAAATTCTCAAACGTCGTGATGTCATATCACCTATGAAAGACATTAGCATCACTGACCTGCATCGACCTCGGCAAATTAACATTTACAACATAGTTTACAACTCACCCGACTTGTCTGAAGACGACGATTCAGCTAGCCAGAAACCGTCTACCTTATTTTAAAAGCCTGCTAAAAGCAAAGAAAAGCAGGGTGTACGTCGTGGAGATCACTTGCTTGTCAATGTTCACGCCGCAAAAATCAAAATATATAGACATGCCTGTAAAGTTGATGACCTAGATGAAGATTATCCGTTTTGATGCTAAAGATGTTGCTAATATAGACTATACAGATATAATTGAGATTCTCTCTAAGCTGATGATGTACAATAAACGCGGTCAAAGTTATCACGAATTCAAGACAGATGTTAATGTATTCAAAAATTGAATTCATATATTTTTTTACAAAAGATTCTTATCTTTTGGTTAGTTGTTGGTTTGTTTTTGTTTATATTTTTATTTTGATTATATAGTTATCTTTTAGGGAAGATAATTTATTTAATTATTTTATTTTATTACTACTATTGGATCTCATATTGTTACAGACTGATTTAACAAAGTATTATAACATATCATATTACTTAGTAACTCTTGATAATTTTGTTACTCTAGTCTCTTGAGTCACTGAATTTGTCTCTGGGATTACCGATATGTCCCTGAATTTTCACATTGATTACCAGCTATATTGCTTTTATGTATATATTTTTTTGTAAATTTTGTTGTGAAAGAAACAAATACTTAATAGTTGCATAATAATATTTACTATTTGTTATTGTAAGTTTTAAAAATAACACTTTACAGTAAAAAAATTAAGTTATTTGCTTCACTGGTGACTCAAGAGACACAATGAATAGATTTTTATGTCAAAATTGATATCTTTTCCTAGACTCAATAGTGCCAAAGTGTTGGTATTAAATTAATGCAAATAAAAGTATAGTTGATATCATATGTTCTTATTTCTTTATTGCTACTATCTCAATTTTACGTAGGTGACCCAAGGGACCAAATCGTAGATAAATTTTTGTTCAAATGCTTCAAAATATGCCATATATAAGTAAAAGTTCGCTGCTCGACTTAGAATCAGATAATTTAACATATTTCCTCAATGTTGTAAACGTAATTTATACTAGTTTCGGATTTATATTTTTTTACATGAAAAGTATAATTGATACAAGAAATAGTATATTCACCCATTTACGTACTGCTAAACTCATACGTTTAACATCGGAATGCTGGCACACGATGATGGAACATCTACTTAACAAAAGTTTGACGGAGCGGCTCCACCGAACACTGCTTAAGTCAAGAACATATATAAATATTATTCTTTGTCGATCAACGTAGCCGGAGAGGCGGCACGTATGTCGCGGAGTAGTGTAGCCTGCCTCGGACATGTTTACGTAACAGTGTTAACGCCGAGGAGATGCAAACCACCACAGCAAACAAACAGCCGAGCCGGGGCTACCGTGCGCGTGCACTTTGCTTTCCATTATTTAATCACATCTCTCGAGCTCTACCGCACCGTTCGCTAACACTCTTGTTCGAGCGACCCTTGTGTTTCGACAGAGGTCATTTTGTTTAAATGAATTAAAAACTAAATTGGTCAAAACCTGTCGCAAAAAACGGACAAGGTGAACTGAACCGTTTTTAGACAAAGGCCCATCACACACTAGGCTAATTAGCTCGCGTGCACGAACCGCCGGAGTGGCTGGCCGGCCGCGCGGTAATTGCACGCCGCCGCGCCGCGCCCGCACCGCGCCCGCCCGGCACTCGCCTCCCAGTCTATTGCTTCCAACTCTGACCGCGAGGTACTATTGCGCTTCTACAACATTTTATTCACATCCGGATTCTTTACGTTCGGTCGGAATCATTGGAAATTTGAATAATTACACTGCTCGTGCAAAGCAGATTAAAGCTTATCCATTTCCGAGGTGAGACGTTGCATCTTGTGAGAGGCTTACCGCAGATCTACCTGATCAATGTTTTAGATTGTATAGGCCTGTTTCGCCGACGTTAGGCAAATGGTACGTAGAGTCGAAAATAATTCGATTATATGTATTGGTTAAGCAAGGTTGTTTGTGTCAGTTCTGGTGGTATATTTGTAGCTGGCACGGTTAGCGGCGGCGGCGGCGGCGGGCGGCCTTCACCACGCCGCGTGCGCCAGCGCTGCTGCCACTTTCACTCCGCGAAAATACTCAACTAAGAAACGTTTGTGGATGAGAGATACAATCCGCTACTCGACAACAAGCTCATACAATAACATCAAAATCTATTGCTTTCTTATTGCTTTACGGTTCACTCTTCACCTACATACCGCTCAGTGTGCGCAGTTCTCGCGTCGTGCTTCACTAATTATTTGTACAGATTTTGATTGTTTTATGATTTTAAGGAATTCTACATATTGTATAAGCATATTAAGTAAAAAAGCATATTGGGAACTTCTTTCAAACATATCCCTTAAATAATCCTTAAAATTAACCACAAGGGATATTGACAATAGAGCAGTTCGGGTTGAAAATAGTAACCTCTCCCACAGTCCTAAAAAAATCCAAAAACCTTACATATAAAAAACAAAACGACTAGCCCAAACCCTACTGAAAACCAGTGACGACACAAGGTCAGCTGCCTGACAGCCACAATGTAAATTGAAGGTGTAAGATAATCAATAATTGTTTTATTGTGTTGTTGTGTTGGTATGAGTGGTTATGTGGTAAGCGTGTTGCGCAATAAGGCCGCCGCCAAGGACACAGGTCGTTGCCAGCCCAAAATAAATTGATGTTTATGTCTGTCTAGCGTACACTTCACTCCCCCACCTCTCCTTCACTAACACGAGACAGCACACCATTTTCTTATACTATAACCCTGGGACTTAGAACTAAGAGTAACATTAGCTAAGGCAAATAAGGATGTACTTACTTACTTTAGGTGGTTAGGGCACAAGAGGGGATGGATGAAAACGTTTTATAAAAGCGGGAGTCCGAAGAGAGAGGAATAAAAGAGCATGTATGAGAAGATGTAAGGGAAGCAAGAGAGATTTGTCAAGATCGTGCAAAGTGCCGATAGATTTCTGCCAACCATAATGGGAGTAATGGGCTTGAGTACAAGTAAGGTACTTATCATAATAACTATAGGCTTTGAATAAGAATTTGGGCCTTACAAAGTTAATTCTGGATAATGCAAGTGTAAACTCATCACGAACCATTACGATTTGTTGAGCCCATATCTCCTTTTTTAATTTCTAGTTGATTTTGAAGCTCTGGTCGAGATAGATAAATCTTTTGCTTTATCGTCTCCCAATTTCAATTGCCCAAATTATTAGAAAATTTTAATCATAAGCAATAGTATCATTAAAGATGCTTTATGCTTTTTGCTCTACGAACTTCCAAAGTAGCTTCCAAAGGCAAGTGAATTTCGAAGATCTAGTCTCCCAGCTTTGGAATTATAGTCGTTATTAACCACTTTACAATTCGTTCCGTTAAATGTGTACTTCGTTGTAAAAAAGAGAGGGTATGAAGGGGTCTATCCTTGGACACTTGGCTATAATTTGAAACTCATCTGCCTTCCTATATGATATAGCCATAAGGCTATATATACCAAAAAGGGGTAGCCTGCTATAGTGTCAATTAGTGTCAAATAGAAATAATTCCAGCATGAGGTTTTTCTGAACAAAAAACATTCTAAATAAATAATGGTTGATAGTAGGCCTCCAGCCACAACGCAACCAACTACTTAAATTGATATATCCGACACTACACAGCTAACAGTTTGATATCAAAAACATCAGACTATACTTTTCCATTGCAACAAGCCATTGAACTAGATTTTAAATGTTTATAATTATCAATATATATAAATCAACGGAAGTGTTCTTAACGTGACGATCTAAGTCAACATATTATTCTTTGTTTTCAATAACAGTAGGACCCTAGATTTATATAAACACTAGCGAAAATAGGTTAATATTAATTACAACATGTTGTTTACTATAAGTGGTCACATTAAAATGAATTGTGCGATCAGTAAAACCTTTAAAGCTAACATAAGCTATAGAATAATCTGGAAAAATATTTTATGTATCATAAAAATTATAAACTTTTGTATACTTTAAAGTCATTAACGGAAAATAAGTAAGCTGTATAGAAATATTTCAAAAAACTAATAAAATATGTCTTGTATAACATATACTATATCCGTATACTGCCTTCTTAGAATAGCGAAATCCTATCTCTTTCCGTGTTCAACTTTCGGGATGATAGAGTGACTATAAATCATCTTTTTCTCAGGAAATAACGTGTTTTTCGGTGGTCTAGATATTTTTAAGCATTGTCCTGGGCTTTTAATACAGTGATTAAATCTAACCAAAAAAACCAATATTTCAAAGTATGGAGATGGGAATGTTGATAGCCAATATCTTCCAGAAGTGGCTGAAGGATTGTTGTATCGAAAGCTCTGGTTATCCCTATTTAGATTTAAACCATGAATATATAATACAACGTAATTAAATTTTGGCATCAGTGAGCGAAAATAGTTTAGGTGTGAAGAAAGTATCATTCTGCTTGTAAACTTAAGCTGAATATTAAAAATGTAAATTTTGTCACACATGTTAGAACTACTGTTGCATTTAAATAACCAAGTGCAGTAGAATCGTTACTCATTGCTAAGTAGGTAATGGGGACTCATTACACTCTAATGAATATGTAGTTAAGACAATTTTAGTTTGTTTTTACTAGGGACTAATCAGCGGAAATATTCTATGTAAAAAGCTCTATATTTTGACTATCAATAGTGTTATCATATCGATTTGATTTCATTAAACTGCAAAATTACAGTCCTCCTTGGTTTCTGTTTTTGTATTGCTAAAAATCTGGAATAAGAAGTAATAAAAAATATTGTTCAGCTTAGAATAGCACTACCCCATTTCTTCCGGTGGGTGTACGTGAGAGGCGACTAACGGTATTGGGGCTGTTAAGGGATTTTTGGGCGATGCGGTTGGAGACCCATCACCAACAACCTTTATTTCACCATGTATACCCCACTCAACTTTCCAAAAGTGGCTGGGGAATTTCTAATTCCTTAGCTCTGGCTACCCCTTTTAGGGATTTATAGCCGTGAGTATATGTTTGTATGTAAAAAATATTGTCAATTACATGGTGTTTTTATTATCTTCATATAAGTCGCTGAAAGTCCTCCGATTTTATTTTATATTTAACGAAACAAAGAGAGATTAAAAATTAAAATAATTATTGAAATTGTTCTTATTATAAACCCATTTATTATCAACAAAAGCCAATGCCTAGCATCAAGCCATTCATATCTTTTGTAACTGTATAAACGAAGTTCACTTATCACGTATATAGGAACCATAGACGTGGTAAACTGCAGATCGCTTCTTGCCAAGGTGTAAAGCGTGTGGAGGAACTCTTCTAAACGATCACAGCGCTCACTGCGGATAACATTTACCTACTATTCGCTGACTTGAGCTTTCAAATCCATATTGCATTAAATATTTAGCAATTGTTTTTGAAAATTAATTAATATGGTCTTAGTTAGATGTGTAATAGCATCAAGGAGAATATCTTCTGTAAATTTTATCAATTATCATGAGCGTGGTGAAAACGAAAACAGAGATAAAAGTGGATTATTGTCTTATGAAAAAGAAGTAAAAAAAATATTACAAACACAGTTGCAGAATACACTCTTAAGATGTCTATTTTTGTTTAACTGTAAGTAAATTGTTTTTTTAGATACTAAATAATTATTTACATGTTAAATAAACAAAAATAGACATGGTAAGAGTGTATCCTGCAACTGTGTGTGTGTTTTTAATGCCGTGGAAAAACGATTATAATTGTTTGTTCAACGGCATTGAAATATAAAAATCTGCGTTCAAACAAAGTGGTGTTGTGCGCCGATGCCGTGACGTTAGTTTATTGAAACACTCGGGCTTTGAAAATACAGACCATTTCTTTTAGGTAAATGTCATCTACCTCAAAAACATGTCCAATTAGCGCAAATTACTTGCTTAATTGCATCGTCCCGAAAAAAAAATCCGTTCGTGAAACCCCACTTCAAACCAACCCACATTGATTTATTATCCTTTAATTAGTAAAAATTTAAGGTTATTTTTAATTAATATGGTTATATAGTTGTAAAATTGTTTACATTCACACATATACTCACGCCATAAGTGCCCATTAGGGTTAGCAGGAACTATCGATCACCACTTTGTACAATTCTGTTAAACCTCTCGAGAAACTCCATTCATAATTTTTCTCATACTGAATTTCTGGTCTGAACTTTACTACATCTATGCCTGGAACTTTCCACTATTGAAGGTGTCAACAATAACTGACAAACATTGTCCGTTGCTTGCCTATTATATTCACTTAAGAATAATTAAGTGTTCCTTAATACCCATTCTTGCGTCATTTTTTATCAACATACTTTTGTATATCTCTTTTCAAAAGTATTACTAAGCATGCGATAATTAGTAGTTTATCAAGAAGAGATAAAGCTGCACTAGTTAGGCACGTGGGAAGTCATTTTATTCGTAGTGAGGTAAATCATTTTTGCGTATCCTTCTGAAATGTCTTTGGTATGAGATTAAATTAATAAAGTCGCCACCGAACCGAGCCATTCCTGTAGGGCAAGCACGAGCGCTATTTTATCGACACGATAACGGTTAGAATGAGATGGCAGTATACGATACTAAGTAAGTGTGTAAGCGATGGCTGCTTTATCGCACGCGATAACTAGTTTAAACACCGCTCGTGCTTGCCCTTCTGAACAGTACAGAGTACGTGCTAAGAGAAGATTACCTGTCATAACCGTAACGTGTCTTCAGAAAACGGAATTTAGTTGTATTTTAAGATAATCTGGTGATTCTGCTAAATTGATAATTTTCCTGTTGTGTTCCTTTAAAACCCTGTTAGAAGGATATAATTCTTAAAAAAGTAAGTTTTACCTTTGGAACTCTGAGGCAGTATACTAATGATATTTATAGAGATGAGTATATGATTATATGTTTAATCAAAATTAATACGACTGACTAAAATTCACAAAGATAGAACAACAGTAGGATGTTTGATGATATTATCGTTCTCTAACTGATTTTGGCCAGCTTATCATTTCATTTATTAAAATCACCTGCTGCGCCCACAAATTATCTTCAATTCAATAAAATCCACTTAAAAACATCCCTTTGATATATGTATCATAATTATCAGCTCTCAGCTAAACCAATACACACATATCTTTTTATTTGTCATTTCATTTATTAGAATAAACTTCAGTGCCAAAAATTAGTTTCATTTAAATAAAATCTACTTGTAACAGTCCTTTAATATACGTATCATAATAATCAGCTAACATAGCAACATAATTGACACAGATGAAGAAAAGCGTACATTCTCGATTGTTTGGAATGATTCAAGCGATAGGTGTTTAGTAAAAAACATGTATGTTTGACTGGTATGCATCGGCTGCAGCGGCAGGTGTCCGACATCACCGTTATCTGCCTACACGACGCTCCTAGGATAGCTCCGACTAACCGCACTGACTTCAACTGTATTGAAACTTTAGGTGAAAGTTTATTGTGTGATTCTGAACTGGGTAGCCCTTATTGGAACTGTTGTTGTAGAGTACTAAATTATTGAATTAGATGTGGGTTAGGTTAAGTAAAACCTAGATGGAAACCGATATGTTTTTTTATTTTTTTTATTGGGTATTTTATTAAGACATACCAAAAATATACAAAATTTTGTTGTCTTATTTGTTGTAAAATGTAAGATGATTATTAAATTTAGTAAAAAAACATAACACATTACTTTGTAACATGGATCTTTTTCGTTTCGTCTCCCATTAGCAACTTGAATATACTCGCATATCATAACTTATGTAATAGCAGCATTGTATCCCCCTGCACATTCTAATGACGTATATGATGACAAAGATAAAGAAATTGTTTTGTTTACAATGTATCGTGCAAAATTAATAATGATCAGAATCAGAACAGGTTTAATTTGAGCATACCTGAGATATTTGAACGAGCGCGGTCGATGGCCGCTCGCCTCGCTCGCTCCCATTGCTTCTTACCAAACTAACTGTCACTTCATGTAATAAAATAACTAATATTATCTCTTTGTCGCATTTACACCACTAGCATTGAACAATCTGGGAGTGCACCTATAGTCTTAGTGAAGAAGCTGTATAGAATACTAATCAATGCGTTTTGTATTTTTTACACATTTTGGCCTGAAAAGTTCGCCCTTCTTACATAGTTTATTTGTTGATAATTTGATGGCAAAAATTATTGGCATAAATCAACTAGCTTTAAACTTTTAGATTTTCTTTATCATGATGACTCTATTTACCATTAACCATCATTATCACATGTGGCATACCTACTAGCTGAGTCTCGAGTGTGTAAAAATAGATACTATAGTGGGTGATCTAAGAGCAATGATTATATAACCAACCCCTTTTTTTACAAATGATCTACTAACAACAACAAACAAATTCTTCCGCTTTATAATATTTGTAAGTATATTATGTGCTGATTGGGACAAAACTATGGACCCGAATAGGATTCTATTCCGATAATATTAGACCGGTGACCTGCGTTTCAAAGATCTTTACCTTCTCTGCTCTTCCACCTAAATCATATATTTATAGTATAATATTTACATAACTTAATCTAAGTGTTGATTATAGTTTTGAAAAAAAAACAACGATTTCCTTTTAAATGTGAAATTGATTCATAATAGCTTATTAATACTGGTTGAAAATGTCATCCGAAGAAAACTTGAACGGTAGTAGGAAATTTTTAGACAAATGGTATATGTTATTGATAACTGTGCCGTACCTGATAGTCAAATCTATTTTTACAACATTTATAGAAAATTCATTAAAATTTTGATACATTATGAGACAATGTATAGTAAACCATAGATTTATTGTTAGGTATAAAAATATTCTTCTTGCAGTATTTTCTCGCAGTATTGGCGGAGGTATTATTTTTCTGACTATAACGTTAGCTTTTGTCACGTGGTAAGTTAAATAAAGCTACTTGTGGAAATTATATAGTTTTTTACAAACTAGTATTACTAATGGTTTCCTCTAGATATATTCTTTCGCTCCATGCTCCACTTTGAACTCAGCTCATATTACTTTATGAAATAAAGGCGATTTAGCCCTCAAACTCTTGTCTTTCAGCATCTCAGGCGATTCTCTTACCTCTAAGCTACCAATATTATTAAGATTTTTATAAAATACTCGTATTACTCACATAATAATTGCTATTCATACTTTCATCTTGTATCGAAAGTCATTGGAAAAGATCCAAACAATTTCTGATATTTCCTGTGTAATATAAACTTGGAGTGAACCATCAAGGTCTAGAAATACAATAATCCGCTTACAGATTTCACTTACACACATGCATAACGACTATCTTTTTTCGAAAGTATGCTTTAGAATCTTATTACTATAAACTTGTAAGGAATGGAAATATAACGATAAAGAGTAGTTGGCAGAAGAATAATAAACACATTATGTTTTATTTTTTCAATATTTACTTAACGTTTACTCCTAAGACAAACGGCACTTCCGTCACCTAAAGAACCATTTAAAATGTTATTCTTCAGAATAGTTTTTTAGAACATCCGCTGAAATAATTCCAACTTTCTTAAACTACAGCCTCGCCTAAACAAATATTAATCATTCTAAGAGTTATACAATTATTATTATTATGTATAAAATAATTAAAAACAAGTATATATTCTAACACCTTTTGAAAGTACATTAACTGTTAATACAAAAACAACTCTGCATACACCCTGTACACATAACTACACGTTATAACAAACATCATTAATGGAATGACTCACTTTTCAAGGAGGCTGTATTTTAAATCACGTATTCTTAAATTATAGCTGAATGAGCTTAATATTATTATATAGTGTAAATAAAAACCAAAACTGTGTAAACAATGAACCTTTCAATAGCAGCAATTACCGTGAGCGATCGCAAATAATTGCGTTGTGCATAAGACTTCGTTTGTGTATAGGGTTGCCCGCTTTTTGTGCATTTAGTACCAATATTAGATTAATTCACAATTAGAATTGGATAATAACTATATATGAAGAATAAAAGAGCATGTATGAAAAGATTGATGGATGTGAACGAAGCTACAGAGATTTGCCAGGATTGTACAAAGTAGCGATCAGTAAATAAAAGATGTTATTAAAGGAAAGAAAAATTTCGACACTGACGGGGTTCGAACCCGCGACCTTCGGGTATACGCCCCCGTCGCTTTGCCAACTGAGCTACAGTGTCAAAGCGACGGGGGCGTATACCCGAAGGTCGCGGGTTCGAACCCCGTCAGTGTCGAAATTTTTCTTTCCTTTAATAACATCTTTTATTTATGAGTAATAATCCCCACATGAGGAATTCATGTCAAAAAACATTAAATTAGCGATCAGTAGTCTCTGCCTACTTAATTGGAACTAACGGCGTGAGTATATGTATGTATGTAAGTGACAACGTTTAAAAGAAAACCATGAAGGAATGTTAAAACTTTTCTAAGTCAATAAATAAGCTATTTACTAAAGCGTAACCAAAATCTCAATTTCTAAGTTGATTTAACAGCCCACTTAAATAAAAACGATAATGCCGTAACCTATTTTTCCACAAATCGGTAAAGTATGACGGTAACAAAAGACACCATCCAGTCTAGGTTCATGCTAGACAGTCCGTATGCTTAAAAAGGTTCGAGGGCAGCCCTATTGATAAAGCTCGTATTTAACCGGGAACAATCGAGGCTTCGCAGGAGGGAATGCAGTGGCGGCGCGGCGGCGGGAGGCTAGCGTTGCAGACGTAACGTAACGCGTCCACTGCGCGGGGGGCCCACTCTCGAGCCTTTTGTTTTTATTTGCGTGCAAGAATGCAAAACAATTATAATTCCCCCGAGGATAGCAGATAGCTCCGCTGGGAACGGACCGGCGAACGTAATCGCGAGCGATTCTCTCTATCTGCTTTAATCTCATTTGAATTGTGGTTTTTTGTAATTTTGTTTCTTCAATTAGAACCATTATCAATGTGTTTTTTTATTTTTGTTATATAACGCTGTGTTGGTTCGTGACAAGCAGTCTGCAGATGCAAAGGGCTTAGTAAATTACCATTGAATCGAAATATTAACGAAGTATGTTGCCGGCGTATAGCGTCCAACTTTACACACTCACAACTATGCAAATCCTGTAGTCTGCCAATTGACACGGTAGTTCAATTGGCAGAGCGACGGGGGCGTATACCCGAGGTCGCGGGTTCGATTCCCGCCTGTGTCGAAATTTTTCTTTCCTTTATTTATTCTTTATTTATTAGTAATAATCCCAACATGAGGTTTTCATGAACAAAAAGATTTAAATTACACATTATGTTACCTAATTAACCATTGAGTTCACTATTCGTTTATTGATTGCAGGGTACTAAATTCGCTACATAATGCAAGGATCAGATATTTTAATCCAATTCTGAATCAATCTTATCAGGGTTGTATCTGGTTGTATAATAGGCTTCCTGAATTCAAAACTCAAACCGCCGCAAAGTCCTTAACAAAGTTAGTGAAATAAACGTTTTTTCTAACAGTATAAACTCGATACTCGTACAAGTTGCTGATAAACTGAAGTTTTAACCATCTTATAGTAGATAGCGTATCGTCCTATCGAATGCAGTTAGGATGCCATGCCGGCGTTTACTAAAGCACTTCACGAAATAATGCCAACATACTAATTACATAGACATATTATATATTACATGCACCGCTTTATTATTCAATATATTACATGAATATAAAAGCGCAATTGAAATTATGAAACAAAAAGCAAGCAATGTGGCACTGCTTGGAAGTATTGTGACAGATCAAACTTCTTTGCAGCGAATAAATCTGGATTAGTTTGGTGGTCCGCGCAGACGGACCACTGCGGAGAAGTCGGCACGAAGTGGGGACCTCACTCAGGAACTGACTGGCCAATCCATTTACGTTAATTACGCCAAGATGGGAATAAATCGGCGTCGAGCCGTCCACCGCCGAGTTACGACCCAACTGACTATAAAATAAATTACACCCACTTCGTTCGTTCCACTCATTTTTTGTCGACTTCAAATAGAACGACAAAAATAACAAAAGCGAAATCCCGAGGACGAAATAAGAGGCAAAGACAATGCCTAAAGTTATCTACTGATAATGTAGACGTATAGATGGAGCGCAGGTTGCCGGGTGGCCGAGCTTCGCCGCCCCCAAATTATACTGCCAGCGGAGATTCCTGCGTCCTCGCACACAAAAACATGATATATAGTCTCCTTGTGACCAAATATTCCAACTTGAGATCCTTCAATGAATTTTCTGCGGAATATTAACTCGACTCGGACATTCCGAAATAACGTCTTCATCAACAAAACAAAACTAGATGATTATACCAATTTGAATTTTTCAAACCTTTTATGGTTTAGACCTTGTTAGTCAAAATATTTTGAATGTATCTTCAAATTAGGCTCAAGCATTTTTTACCAGATTTCAAAATGAGCTTAGGATATGATATAGGTTTTTTATCTGCACGTATGCATATTTTTTTTGTTTTCCTCTCGTTCATGTCACTACTAGTACTTATATGAAATTAATTAGAGCAGTTAATGAATAACCATAATTGTATATTCTGGAAGTTTCGAATTTGATTCTCGAGGGGCAGACTCACAAATACAATTTGAGGTTGATACTCGAGTAGTATATTATCCGAAAATTAAGATTATTTTGGATTCAGAGGGTAAACTAAGCCGCTCGCTAGTCACGGTCACTTCCTGCAAAACCTTATAAAACCTGCGTGAAAACATATATCGGCTGTGATGATAGTGTTTTTTTTGTAATTGTAATAAAACATAAACATAACATAAACGTTCACTCCGAATATCCCCGAAGGGGTTGGCAGAGGTACTAATACTTCTGAACATCACGTGACATTGTCACCTGGTGTTCAGAGTACCCACGTTTTACATGTACTCACGTGATAGGGGGCAGGCCTATCGCCGTTTTGTACGAATACACGGTCACATGACTAAGTACAACTCAGCCATGTGAGTTTCCTCACGATGTTTTCCCTCACCGTTAACAACCGTAATAATTAAGCACACATATGTCTTTATAAAAGACAAATTGGTGTAGGCCCGACCCGGGATTTGAACACTAGTCGCTTGCACGTTAACCGGTGTTCTACCCATTGAGCTATCACGTCGTTTTTTTGTAATAGTATTTTTTCATTAATGGGAAATAATTATTTACATATACTCAAGAATTTAATTTACATTGGGGTAGGCAGCTACTATTCGTAGCATATACTAGACCATAACTTGAACAAGATGTTGCAAGTCTATCTCGCTTCCGTCATTATGACCTAAGACAGTAAACCGAAATATGAAAATATTCTGTCGCTAAATTAGCTCAATATTCAATCATCTAATGTATTCATTTATACGCTTATGTACACGGTCAAATCAGATAATAAAGTGATTTTAAACTAAGATAATACATTCAATTAGCAAACTCTATACGAATTAAACGAAGAAATTTCCCTATAATGTTCTCGTTTAAAAAACTGTGTTAGTTTTAACGAAAACGTCATAAGAAGGTCATACTTGCAGTCAATCATACTCTTATTTTTCTACGTTGTCTTTTGCAATGGGTTAAGGAAATATTTCTCAGTTACCAAATATCTGTGAAAATAAACTAAATAAATTGCCGTGAAACGTCAAATTTCTGCGCATTGTGGCCGCCCTCGAGCTTTGTAAACATTAGGCTAATTTAGTATTAAGAAGCTCGCAATGAGGTCATGCCGTGGTGACCTACAGCAACACACGCTACCACTCTCTGTAAACGTACTGAAAATATTATTTAAAGTTATCGGGTGTCTTATCGCACGAATTATGCAGTATGTTTATGCGGGTCACAAAATTCAAAAGCATAAGAATTCATCAACATTATGCTCAGATTAGTTTGGTCTGAAATATGTATTAACTAGCTGACCCCACAGACTTCGTACTGTCAAAAGTGTAGACTTTCACGTCGTCAAACTGAAATATTTAACTGACCTGTTGAGGGTCTCTGTCATGCGATGAGAAAAAAGGTGTTTTACATAGTGTTTCCTCACAATTTTTTCACTTTATAAATTTTAAGTTTATAAGTATAGTAGTTTCGGCTGAGCATTGATTCTTAGTCTGTTTAACCATTTTTTAAGAAAATTTATTGATCTCTTAATTTTTCTGGGATAAAAAGTGTCCTATTGTGTAAATTGGGATCATAATCTGGCTTCCTGTAAATTTTATTTTAAATACGTTCTGTGAATTAGTCTTCATTTAGCTACAAACACACAAACATCTAAACTTTCAAATTTAAAATATTAATAGGATAAGGCTAAAACATAAGCTTCTCGCGCAGGTGACCTCGCTCGCCGGCCAGCGCAGCGTCTTGTCTTGCACTTCATGCACGCGTGTAAATTTTGTTACGGAGTGATTTAAAAATTGTATTATCTTCTAAGATGTTTATTTAAATTAAGTGATGTCAAGGACAATTTTGTTCTCAATTAAATACTCTCAATCAACAACATATTTATTTGGATAAAGATTAATATTATGTTGATAAAACATTATGGCAATTATGCATTAAATTCGACCAAATTTATTTACCATAAAAATGGTTATAGTAAGTGAAACTTAAAAGTTAGACACATACTGTCGCGGGCATTTTTTTAGATCATTTAAAGAGAAATAATTCTTTAATACATTGTGTTTGGGTAACTTAAACCGTTTACGCAGCGCACACAACGGAAGCCTTAGTATGAATAATTATCCCCGTTTTTGCAACATTATTCGCTGATAGTTTGCTCCTGTTGGTCGCAGCGTGATGATATATAGCCTAAAACCTTCCTCAATAAATGGACTATCCAACACAAAAAGAAATTTTCAATTTGATTGGGTAGTTCCTGAGATCCTAGCGTTCAAACAAACAAACTATTCAGCTTTATAATATTAGTATAGATAGATAGTATAGATGGTAAGTAAATAATTACACACCTTGATAGATCAGTGAGATAGTCAACGCTTTTAATGCAGGGTCATGAGCTCAAAGCCTGAGTTGGGCCCAAACTAAATATATGTGTCTTTTCTAAAGTCTAAATACGTATATATTTTATCAGGGTTGTTAACGGTGCGGCATATGATCGTTTATAAATTGTCATGAGATATAGTGTAATTGAGTTATGCTATAATTACCAAACACAATTATACTGTCATACTAGAAGAGGAACAGCGTGACTACTCCAATATTAAAGAGGTGCGTGTATACACAGACGGCTCCAAGACCAACCAAGGGACTGGAGCCGGCGTATATTCACAAGACCTCAATATTTAAATCTCCAAAAGCCTAAGTAACCACAACACGGTATTCCAAGCAGAGTGTCTTGGAATAACCGAGGCGATGGTAATTAAAGCCCGAGCACTGTCCGATATGCATATCAGAATCATCTCGGACAGTGCATCTGTGCTGCAGGCTCTGGACCGCTGTGAATTACTACTACTGTACTGTAGTACTGGAGTGCCACAGAGCTCTTGAGGAGGTAGCTCAGAATAACACTATAACCCTACAATGGATAAGGGGCCACAGCGGCTCCTTGGGTAACGACGCTGCTGACGAGCTGGCTAGGGGGGGTTCGGCAAGGGACCTACATGGTCCTGAACCGATCATACCCCTGCCCTACGGTCAGCTACGCGCATGGCTAAAAGAACGCACTCACTCCCTCTCCAAGATTGACTGGCAGGAAGAGCCCGGTTGCAGACAGTCGAAGGAAATCATACCAACCCTTGATAGGAAGCTGACCGTGCGCGCCCTGCGTCTAAGCAGAAAAGATCTGCGGACAATGACTGGAGTACTTACTGGACATACCACACTAAATAAACCCCCAAATTCCACGCGTGCATAGAAGCTGACGAAACGGTTGCTCACGCGCTCCAGGAATGCACAGGAGTAGCCGATATCCGCTACAACACAATGGCCTGCCATGCCGGGCTCAGTGCGGAAAACCGTGGCGTTTACCGCCTATCTAATAATAATAGTGTAATTCTGAAAACTGTACTAGTCTGGCGATCCGCTCTTGGCCAGTGTGGTGAACTATCATCCTATACAGGGTTGGCTTGAGCCCCTCGGCGTCGACATATATGGTGAGTGAGGAGTAGTAATTCACACAAAACATTACTCTGAACAGCTGGTGACAAAAAATTCACACGTTTTGGGACCTTTGCTACCACTTGGGTTATTGAATCACAACGTGAATGTTGAATTTGACTAGGTAATATCGATATTTTCAAAGTCACTAAGTACCCTGACAGCATAGTACAATTTGCCTGAAAATAATCCTAGTTACAGCCATACGAGGGTAAATTATGTTTATCTGTAACTAGAGGATCTGATAAAGTCTGATTGAGCGTAGGCGAAAGTTTTTAGACTTATTTTATCCTAGATAGCAAATTCAGAGCTAATGTCATGCGAAAACGAAACACCAGTTGTGCTAGCGCTTAAAGACTGTATGTGTCTTATAAGAAGACTAGTTGATCCAATAAACTAGGGCTAACTAAACGTAACGTATTTAATCATGTGGTTTTCACGCTTGTCAATTTGCGTGATAAAAACTGGTGTACGTCCTGAGAATAGGACTGTATAGGTATATGCACTCAAAATTGCAGAACGATCAATCAAACCTTTTCTCAGGAGCTCTTTTACGAACGGTTAGACAACAATAACAATTTTCCACGTAAAAATGTTGCGGTAGCGTGAAACTATGGGTTGAACCTTTAAAAAATGTTGTATCCTATATTAAGCTGAGCTCTTACTCCACTAGCCTTTATTTCACAAAGCCTAGACCCTTAAAGTTTTGCCATAGTTGATTCTCTTCATTGGATACTGTTATAAAATACAGAATAATCAAAAGTCAATAAACATTTCTTATTAGAAAGAGAAAATGTTATGCGAGGTATCATTCCAAATTCTTTTATACTAAGTCAAATAAATTTGAAAGTTCCAAATGGAACGCTGAGACGACGATAGGGTAAAATTTTAGCCTTACCACAGTCGCGCACTAATTTATTGCAGTGCCCTCTTGTCAGAGCACTAGTGGCCCTGCGTGAAATCGCAGAAAGCGTGGATGTTTTTACATGTCATCTGGGTGACTTCACAATCGTTGCTTTGAAATATCTATGTTATAATAAGTAAGAGTGTATCATTATTTTTATTTGTTAAATTTTTATTTTAAAATATTATCGCATCAGGTAATGCCTGTAATGATTATGTTTTTTGGGATAAATAAATAAATATATAAATAAATAAATAAAAAATTAATAAATGCTCTATGACAGATGTGTTTCCGCTTAAAACCAAAAGTTTAACCTGGACATTATGTTGCGTGTCCCCTAAATGATTGAAATACATACATACATACATATTCTCACGCCGTTAGTTCCCATTGGGGTAGACAGAGACTATCGATCGCCACCTTGTACGATCCTGGCAAACCTCTCTGGCTTCGTTTACATACATCAATCTTTTCATACATGCTCTTTTATTCTTCATACTGCGGACACCTGCCTTTTTGAGCACATTTTCTATTTGATCCAAATGTGTCAAATCAGGGGCTTAATTTAAAAAAATACAAATGCACAGCAAATTGAGAATAAAAATAAGGCTCAATATTTCTATACAAAAATGCCATATCTTTAGGCTGTTAAGAAGTTAAAACCACTTATTTTAAACATTTTCTAAATGATTTCAAGAATTATGGAACAACATGTTGCTATTGTAAAAATATACGCTTTATATGTATGAAATACTTTGCACAAAAGTTTTTAACCGATACGAAATGGAAACAATTGGTGGATTCAAGCATTTTCAAATTACATAAGTAACGTTTAGATTATGTCACATAAAATTTTTTAGTTAATTTATTAACTAGAATAGCTTTTATACTTTCTTTTTACCAAAAAGTATCTTAGACAGTGTTCAGAATTATAATTACCTCTGCCTCTGGGAGATACAATGTGTGAATGTTTGTTTTCAAATGAAAATGAAATATATTTTGATAAATAAATATGCCCCACATGTGCTACACTGTTACATGTAATAATATCTCATCAAAGTCAACAGAATGAGGTGAACGGAACATCAAAGAACTGAAGAATTAAAACAAATAAACCACACGATTTATATATGATTTAGATGAAAGATATTAGCAAGCCGGTTTTTATAAGCCAGAAGAGGTAATTAGCTTCGACGAATAGAGTAAGAAATTAACGAGATTTAATACTTTTTAGAACAATTAAAAATTTTTGATAGTTTTTTTTAAAATGTAGATTGAATTTTGTCAATTATTTGGATAGTGTTAAGCAACTTAATTTCAATGAAGTTTTTAATAAAATTTGTATAAGTGATGGAATTCTTTAGTATCATTGAATTTAATTAAAAAGATGTCACAGTACAAACGCAATTATTACAATACATCACAATTTATATATTTTTTGTCTCCACAAAATATGCAAGATAACCTTGGATAAGGTGATTGGGCCTAAACTTGTTAGATATGGAGGTAAGTTGCTCATCTTCAAAACTAGAGTTCTGGGGTTAGGTTCCTGGGGAATTAAACTCATAACTTGTCTTTGCAGGATATAGTCCAGTTTCGCAGTATAGTGGAAGATTGGTTGGATTCACCTGATTATCTGAAAATTTAGATGATTCTCCTTGAGTCGTTCTGCCAATTGAACTATAGTGTCAAGTGGCTACTTGTGCAAAATTCTTGTTTCCTTTATTTGTCAGTAATAATAAATAAAATAAAAATCATTTATTTTCAGGAATATATCCCATATTAGAAAATTACAGATGTGACATGACCTCATTACATATGTCTTATCTTGTCGTCATTTATAATTATGTGTAATAATACAATCATTTTTAGATAATAGGATCTCATCTTAAATTTGTATGTAAAGGGCACAAGTCAGAAAAAACATATATATAAAAGTGTATGAGTATAAGTACGATACTATCTACGATTCTCACTCAAATGTGTACCAATCCAAGAACGAAAGATAGGGCTATCTAAACCACTATAAACCATTTGTAAAATGGTATTTTCCGAGCGGCGCAGCCTATCTCACAATGCAGCAACTCTAGCCCTCATTACTGCGTAGAGGTCAGGCACTCCCGCCTCAGCAAACATACCCAATGCAGTACAATAGCGAGGCAGTCTCATGAGGATACGATATGCATCATTATATTATACCCTCATGCTACTATACGCCTTTCTACTGTAGTTAGTCCAGAGCTGACAAGTATAGAAAGACAAACAGTAAGATTAAACAACGTGAATTTTATCTTGTCACTGCACTTGCCAAACCTGCGCGCGAGCATATTGCACCGAACCGAGAGCTGATATCATCGTCATCTTTCATATCCGAGGTCCCTGTCATTAAGTAACAACTTAGGTACGTTCTCCGGACCTTTCCCAGACCTAAAAATCAACATTTCTATCTTTTTAACGTTATATTTCAGCCCATATTCATTAGCATAATGTTTACAGACTAAAACCAGCTTTCTAAGACCCTTGATTGAAGGACTGAGAAGCACCATATCGTCAGCATAACTGAGGCTATTCATAAAAACCCCACCTACGTGACATCCCACCCCGGTGTTTCCTAGTCGCTCTATTAAATCGTTGACATAAAAATTGAACAAATCTGGAGAAGTAAGACCCTTGGCGTACGCCTTGGCGTACGCCGCATTCTAGCCTATAGACGCTAGACGTCACGTCACCCCACTTCACTGCGTTTGTTTGGTTCTCGTACCAAAACCTCAGCAGTCTAACAATACTTTTGTTTACATCTGATTTAAGCAATTTGAGCCAGAGAATGTTATAATTTACCAAATCAAATGCTCGACTCAGGTCGAGGAAACAAGCGTAAACTGAGGTCTTTTGTTCCCTATAGTAGTTAACTGTGTGTTTCAGACTTAGTATTGCCAGGTCTGTCGATAGTTTGTCAACGCTCCAAACTGCGCATTGTTAATACTTATCTTTCTTAAAAGTTCAGGCTGCAACAACCGATCAAAGATCTTACAAATTATAGTATCTAGCGAAATGTGACGATAATTACTTGAAACCCCAAGGTCACCTGTCCTGTTTTTTGGTATTTTTACTACAATAGTTTTCATTGGGTTTGGAGGCAAATATGAATATCGTATACAAAGATTATATAATTTAGTCAACTTAGGTATTAGTGCACCGCCACTGTAAATTATGTGTTCAAGACTAAGATCATCATACCCTGGAGACTTACCCCTGCTCATTTTACTAATTACCTTTGCAACGTCATCGCACGCGTACGGTGTTACTGAGTCATTGGGACCAAATTTACCAAAATCAACCGAAGAGCTAGCATTAGGTGCTTTTGACACTATTTCTGGGGTTACTTAAAATTTATTTACAATGGCTTTAGCAATTTGAACTGGGTTCTGTTGACCATCAACTGAAACAGGTAAAATTTTTCTATATTGCAGTTTTTTAACATAAACATAACATACATAAACATAAACGTTCACGCCGTTTATCCCCGAAGGGGTTGGCAGAGGTACTAATACTTCTGAACTCACATGGCAGCGCCATCTAGTGTCCAGAGAAGGTACCCACGTTTTGCTTAGACAGTGTACTCACGTGATAGGGGGCAGGCCTATCGCCGTTTTGTACGAATACACTGTCACATGACTAAGTACAACTCAGCCATGTGGGTTTCCTCACGAGGTTTTTTAACATTTTTCCAAAATTCACTACATTAATAATGAGGTTTTCATGATCAAAACATTCTAATCACGGAAGTATTTGTTTGAGACTCCCAAGTGACCTAAATTACTTTTAATAAAAAATAACCCCCTTTTTGGCAAATACTCAACTTCTGCGGGGTGATCATTATTAAGTTATAATAATGATTACAGTATTTTTTTCCTCTGAATTTCCGTGCCTCTAATAATTTTTTAGTATGTATATAATCTGAAACAATACATAGCTTTAGAAAATTGCATTTTTAGAAATAAAGACATAGACAAAGAGGTAGAAAACTAAAAATCGAAAATTTTAAAAGAGTCTATTTATAAATAACATACATACATACATATACTCACGGCTATAAATCCCTTAACGGGGTAGCCAGAGCTTTGGAATGAGAAATTCCTCAGCCACTTTTGGAAGTTGATTGGGGAAAAGATGGTAATAATAAATGTTTGTGGTGACGGGTCTCCAAACACATTGCCCAAAAATCTTTTATAAATAACTATAAATTTTATTTAATTAGGTGATAGGTCTTCCTCTATTACGTAAGTACACTGTTCAAGCAAAACGTGGGTACTCTGAAGAGCAGGTGACATTGTCATGTGATATTCAAAAGTATTTGTACCTCTTACAACCTCTTCGGGGATATATGGCGTGAACGTTTGAGTTTGACCAACAACCTTTATTTTACCACCTTTTCCCCACTCAACTTTCTAAACGTGGCTGAGGAAATTTGAATTCCTTAGCTCTGGCTACCCCTTCTAGGGATTTATAGCCGTGAGTATATGTATGTATGTATGTACGTTTGAGTATAACGGCTATTATTGCCGTTTTTGCCGTGTAGTGTCGGCTTAGAATAGCACTACCCCATACCTTACGGTGGGTGTACGTAAAAGGCGATGCGGTTGGAGACCCGCCACCAACAACCTTTATTTCACCATCTTTTCCCCATTCAACTTTCCAAAAGTGGCTGAGGTATTTCTAATTCCTTAGCTCTGGCTACCCCTTCTAGGGATTTATAGCCGTGAGTATATGTATGTATGTTTGAGTTTATTAAAATGCATCTTTGATTACGCCATTTAATTGATTTTATGTTTAAATCTGACACAAGATTGATTTATTTAGATTTACAGACCGTTATTGTAAACGTCATTCTTTTTTACTAACGTAGAATTATGTCAACATCAAGTTACGATTATGGTATGACTGTTTATTTTCAACAAGCATTTATATTAAAATAATTGTGTCAAGAAGTTAATTGATGGCCATAATTTAATATTTATTTCATTCTTTCATTTTAATTAATTTATCATAAATGTGCATGCATGCATATACTCACGGCTATAAATCCCTTAAAAGGGTAGCCAGAGCTAGGGAATAAAAAAATCCTCAGCCACTTTAGGAAGTTGCGTGGGGAAAAGATGGGGAAATAAAGGTTGTTGGTGATGGGTCTCCTACCACATCGCCCAAAAATCCCTTAAAAGCCCCAATACCGTTAGTCGCCTCTTACGTACACCCACCGGAAGAAATGGGGTAGTGCTATTCTAAGCCGACACTACACAGCTACATAAATGTGTTTCTGCATTTCCTAAATATTATAAAATGAGCTTATTATTTGGTGTTTTATTGTATGTAAGGAAGTTAGTGCATAAAAATTGCAATAAATTACATACTTGATAATTTTATTGAAATAAAGATGGTAGATATTGACTATAGCTATTGTATTAATCTAAAAGTCATTTATCTGTCATCAGGCACCTGATTAGTTTTGGCTTAGAATATCATTTACCCATTTATTCCTATGAGGCCGCAGGATGCGTTGTATACCTTATCTATTGAAAATTTCAAGACATTGTTAGGTGATGCGGTTGGAGACCCATATAATAATCTTCTCCCAACTAAACATCCAAAAGTGGCTGAGGAATTTCTAATTCTAAAGCGTTGACTATCTCTTTTTAATTGGATTTATAGCTGGAGTATGTATGAATGTATAAAAGTCATAAGTTGGAGATACTGAAATAAAAATACTTACATACACATACTCGTGGCTGCGAGGAAAACTTGTCAACTTTTTTGTATATTTAATGTATTTTGTCAAACCTTGTCGGTAGGTTTTTTTCGTTCTGAGTACATTATTAAGTAGTTTTATTGTTCAAAAACGAAGTTTTGTAAGGAAATAGTAGATTAAAGATTTATATAATTATTTTATTATTTTTTATATTTATTTTAGATTATAATTTTTCGGCACTTTGATTTCTAGCACAAGAATATGGTTATTACTCTCAGTGTATTTTTCTGAAATAGCTGAAATATACAAAATTGGCTACATTTTCCTATAAAGAAGCTGATTCCATTATTGAATTTGCCAAGAAATAATTACTATTATAAGTACCGACATTTATTTAGAATTACATAAACATAACATAAACGTTCACGCCGAATATCCCCGAAGGGGTTGGCATAGGTACTAATTCTTCTGAACATCACGTGACTTTGTCACCTGGTGTTCTGAGTACCCAATCTTTGCATGGACAGTGTACTCACGTGATAGGGGGCAGGCCTATCGCCGTTTTGTACGAATACACTGTCACATGACTAAGTACAACTCAGCCATGTGGGTTTCCTCACGATGTTTTCCCTCACCGTTAACAACCATGATAAATTAACCGCACATATGTCTTTAGAAAAGACAAATTGGTGTAGGCCCGACCCAGGATTTGAACACTAGTCGTTTGCACGATAACCGAGTGTTCTACCCACTGTGTTATCACGGTTGCTTTATTTAGAATTCAACTATTGAAGCTTGTTAATTATGCTTTACAAGTATTAACTATTGCCGTCCAATGTGAACTTTTGATCTTTTGCGATAAAAGCACTACTGAATATAATTATTTTGAAGTAAAATGAAATTTTACTGAACAAACTAATTAGAACTCTCAGCATTAAATATTTGCATCATTTACTCACGAGTTAGTATCGACATGATGAGTTGTTTTCCATCAAAGTAGTGCAGAGCCATGAATTCTATCTATAGACTGGTTTATGGAACTGCATTTCGAGTTAATTGCTCCATACATCTCATTTGATAGAGTCAATATTACACTGTCCGAATGCAATCGATTTAACAATGCTCGTTACTTGGAAATATTACTATCGGTTTCAGCTTACCAGAAATAAATGAAATTACTTTATAAGATTTTCAATGTTTTTATTACATTCTCTTTTTCAATAAAATAGTAATTTATTACAAAATTATATACACAAAAGGATATTTACAACTTTGACGCCCCTAACATTATATTTACACTGGGTCCACAAGAATCACTAGGTCCACACTGCGCGGGTGAGTCGTCATCGACAACCGCAACCCACCACCATCATGTCCTGATAGTTTTTAAGCACCACATTGTTCGTTTCGTCCGTGTACAACATCGATATCGAGGAGAGTTCCGTCGGTACACAACACGCTTTCGGCACCGTGGCCGGGTTCACCGAGTTCACTAGAGTCCTGCACGATCGCGTGGTTCGTGCCGTTGAGGTGGTCCGCGATCGGGAACGGGCAGTCGCCCTGGCAGTAGAACGCGTCGTAGCCGGGCGGCGCCACGATCCAGTCGCGCCAGCCCACGTCCGCGAAGTCCACGAACAGCGGCCGGCGCTGGCAGATCTCGCGCGACTCTTTCCGGCGGTGGCCGCGGTGGCGCTTGGCCCCGCGCTTGTTG